>JASVEL010007375.1:0-146445 GCA_032618575.1 Nicotiana noctiflora
TTTATTATCTGTCCATAACTTTTGCGTGTCCCCTTCAAAACTAGTGTACGCGCGGGAAAAACTGGGCACAAAGATGCAATAGCCGCAAAAAATGAAATTAGATCATAGCACAAGGAGATCGAACGTCCTATACGAGTTCCATCAGGAAAGGGGACACAAGACCGAAGTTGAATCAATGGTGACAACCAAGGCTAGAATATAATCTAGTGGTATGTGTAAAAAAAATTCACATTATAGGTATGAGTTTGATTCTCACTGTTTTTTCTCTATCGCCTTCCTCTACCTTCACGGGGCCAACATAGAAGAAAGCTATATAAGAAAAAGTCAATGCTGTGTTATAGTCGGAAAAAAGTTGTCAATCACAATACGATCAATTCAAATACACAAATTCAATCTTGGATAAGATCACTATATCACTACCAGAATTTGGAGCTATGGCAACACTTTTTATTGTTACGGATCAAAAACCGTTACTATAGGTAATCTATTGTTACGGTTTTAACCGTTACAAATAATTATTGGAACAATCGGAACACTTAGCAATTTAACCGTTACGATAGGCTTAAAACCGTACCAATAGAGTTATATATGGCAACGATTATTATAACCGTAACAATAGATCAATCTATGGTAACGGTCATATCTATTGTTACGGTCATTAATTCCCTCCTTATTTTTTCATCCAAATTCTATACCCGCTAAAATAAAAAGGGGCATGCCATTTGAATTTTTACTGTTTATTTTTTTATTCTTAATTGTTAATAAAATACTATCAAATATGTATGCCCCTAAAAATTAGGGTGCCATCTTACTCCATGCTTTCGATCTCCCCTAATTTCTACTAGCTCTGCAATTTCCACTCCCTTCCCAATCTCCATTCCAACCCCTCCCCAAACATACAGTAGACTCAGTAGCGCCATTACCGACTCACTCGTTCTCGGTAAGTTTTATGGAGTAGTATTTTATTTCTCAGTTTCAGTTCCTCTTTATTTGCTCAAATACTCAAAATTAATTCTCATTTCAAGAACCCTAGCATCGATTTTCTACTTATTTACTAGTTAGATTTCGCCGAGCCTGTCTATTTTTCTGTTGAAGATGGCCCATAAGTTTCCTTTTTCTCTATCCTTCCTCTCTTTCTCGATGCAATTGGTGGAGTATTTTGTGACATTAACATTTGTTCATCAGATCTATAATATGAACTTGACTACCTAAGGACAGTTTTAGCATTTTGATTTATATTCTTGCGTGTCCTTCAGTTCATCAATTGAATTGCCACCTCATTTCTTCTGTATGTGATATTTTCTATCTAGAATTTTATTGCTTATTTTCATCTCATTTTCTGTCTACCAGTTCATCTTTCTTTTCAATATTTCTCTTTTATGCCTGCCTTCTGCCTAGCGCTTCTTGCTTTATATTCAATCGGAGAAACTACTCTTGCGTCAATACTCAATTTTGGTATCATTAACATTATTCTTTTGTTAATTGTAGAGATTATTTTATCACAGAAATGGGGAAGACTGTCCAGACACCTGAAATATGTTGGATTTTTTTTTCATTTTTGTAGTGATTACTGTTTCCTCCTTCTCTACTGTTTGTTCTGTCTAATTTTCATATTCACTCCTTCGTATTCCAAAATTTCTTAATTTGGATCCATGTTATTTCTGGTGTGTGCTTTATTTTGTTAAATTATGGTAAGTTCTCTTTTATCTTGCTTTTTTTTCCCCCCTTTAAGATGTGCCCTGTTATTGCTAATGGTATTTTTGTGGCATCTGCTACTTCCTATATTGTTTTGGATAGTTTCATGTTAGATTTTCGCATACATGTTGGTAACTTTTTCCAATTTGCACGCTGATGCGCCGAGGGTTCCGGGTAAAATGACTAAATCAACTCAATTTCTCTTAGTTTTCTCATTTTCTCTCCATTCTTATTTGGTTGTGTCTATGTTTTTGGTGAGCTTCTGTTACTTCTTTTTTTCTCTTCAATCTTCAATTATTATTTTATTTTAGGGTAATATTTTTTTTGTAAATCCTAATTGAGTTGAGAGTTACATAATTTAGATCCTATTTCTTCTCTTAGGTAGTGGGTTTTAAATATTGGTTACTATTATGCTAACGTTCTCTTTTTATAAAAAAAAAGGGGGTCCAATTTTGAGCTTTAATTTCCTTCTGTTCTATTTTTACTTCTTTTTGCTTCTTCTTTGGATTTGCTTTTTTTCCTTCCTTAATTCTTTTACCCCGTTCTGCCCATGTATATTCTGAATTCTGATTTATCATGCATGTTGTAGATGGCTTTTCCAACGGTAGCTTCAATATGTCTTTGCTTCCAGTTGCCTCGAGAGTCGTTCCACGAAATATTTCAATGTAAGTAACTAGATAAGTAATCTATCAAAAGAGTTGGGCTTCAAGAACATATCACCGCCAAGCTCGAAAGGTTGAGTTACAGCCTCAGTTATTATAACCATGTGCCTATGTCTCAATTGTGTATGCTGGTGTTTACAAAGGGGTTGCTACCGGCCAGCTGGACAAATTGGCCACCAAGACTTCTGCTGTCATGATTACTATTCACCGTAAGTCTTGATTTGTTATGCGATTTTGCTTGAATTATCTTTATCATGCTATTTTTTTTAAAATGATACTTCGTTTTAGGCTTTGGCTTAATTTTCAACGATTGCAAAGTTGAATATTTGATCATCAAGATTGTCAAGCTTCCTCTCATCAACTTGATCAAATAAAACACATGTACCTCTTGCATGGAAGCATTGCTTGTGATCTTCATTGGTGCAGATGAGGGTGTATGGAGGAGGGAGCAATGATCAATGTGCTTGTGAAATACTGATAAAACTATTACACTTTATCTGTGAAACCATAGTTATTTTATTAGGTATTTATTGCTATATAGGTTGTCTATAGCTTATTTGGTAGTTATTTACATGTAGGAAAATTACATGTTATCCCGTATATGATGTAAATACTACAGATATTGTCCGGATTATTTACTGCCCATAGATGTGAATAATGTATATTTTGATCCAAATATGTACATAATAGCCAGCAGCTAGCACTTAGAGTTGCCTATCTGATGTGAAACTTTTATTATATGAAATTCCAAATCAAAACAAAATTAAGTAAAAATAATAATTCCAGCTTTCTCTGTTCTGGTGCAGGTGTATAAAATACCAGTTGCTCCAGGAGATGTCATCATAGCTGGCACCGATGGGTTGTTTGAAAATTTGTATAACATCGATATAACTGCAATCGTAGTGCATGCCACGAGAGCTGGCTTAGCACCTCAGGTTACAGCTCAGAAGATAGCCGCATTGGCTCGACAAAGGGCACTGGACAAAAACAGGCAAACTCCTTTCTCTGCTGCAGCTCAAGAAGCTGGCTTCCGTTACTATGGTGGGAAGTTGGACGACATAACTGTGGTTGTGTCTTACATAACCAGTGACAAAAATGTATGAGCACACCCTACAATCTACACTGACAACATAGCACATCAGGTACTTTCCTAGTTTACTTCTCCCTATTTTTGTAACAAGGAGGTATAGCTGCCTGCAAATTTGCATCTGTTTTAATGTCCCTGTTTTGATGGCTCCAAGTTACAGGCTTATATTTTCTGGTCAGACTGTAACATCCTCATGGTGTTCTTTTAATTCTTAGTCAGCGGAATGTTTGTTCTTGGTTTGAATTTGATGTCTTTAATTACTCAACTCATGTTCACTTCCTGAATCTGTGAGTCTACTAGAGAGAAGGCACTAGTTTAACCGAATAAATTAAGCTTACAAGGTCCATTATGGTTAAACCAAATATACATAAATTTTTCTATGTATATTTGGAGTATACCTGAAGCATTAATCACAGCTGAATTAGCCACAAGTTTCCCTGAAAATGGTGGCTATGTCATTTGGATATCTTCAGCTTTTGGCCCTTTCTGGGGATTTCAAGAAGGGTTTTGGAAATGGTTTAGTGGTGTCATGGATAATGCTCTTTACCCTGTATTGTTCTTCGATTACTTGAAGCATTCGTTGCATATTTTTAATCACTTGGTTGCAAGAATTCCAGCCCTGTTAGGAATTACAGTCTCTTTGACATACTTGAATTATAGAGGTCTCCATATTGTTGGTTCTTCCAGCTGTTTTGCTTGCAAGTTTTTCTCTTTTCCCGTTTGTTCTAATGGCGTTCTCTCGATTCCTAAGATCAAACCACGACAGTGGATTGTTGTGGATTTCTACAAGGTTGAATGGAGAGGGTACTTTAATACCATGTTTTGGAATCTTAATTACTGGGATAAGGTCAGTACTTTAGCAGGAGAGGTTGAAGACCCTGGAGAAAGAGGAATTTCATGCAGATGAAATGGCCAGCTAATAATTCAAATACTACTGCAAGAAAGGAGAGTAGTTAATAATATTATTGATCAACAAACTTTGAGTAAACTAAGATTGAATATTTCACCAAGGCAAGAAGTAGTCTTTAATGATGTTAGGCCTGGATTGGAGTTTGCTGCTGCAACTGATGTCAAAGTTGCATAAATTAACACTTGCCAGGTCTTGGATATATGTAGTAGGCTACCTATTCCTATTGGGAAGATTTTAATGGTTTTGAGATTATTAGTTAGGTTTTTTGGTGGAACATGTGAAGAGTTATATACTACCGGCACGTCTAGTTATGAAATCCATTTCTATTATTTGTTAAGGTTAATTCCGGGCATGGTTATTCAACTTTTAGCTAGTTTATGCATGGAAATCATAAAATTAATTTTTGTAATTAGAAAAATATAACTTCATTATACATATATGTCACAAAAAATAAGTACACATATATGCATCTGTAATTAAACCAGTGATTAATTTCTCAAGACTTAAAATACAGAAGCATTGATTTGTAAACCACTGGAAATTATTAAAAAAGAATATTAGTCCCTAAACTAAGTATCTTATGTCTTGTAACAAAGATAAATGATGAGCAACAAAGTGAAGAGTAAGAGTTGAGATTCATGGCACCTACCCTTGTATATAAGTCATACTTGAATTATGCTTTAAATTTGTGTATAGTTATTAGTGACTCAAACTCCGCCTATGTGCAACATATAGCCACTAGGATAAAGAACGAGGGTTCCATTAATTAGGTTAACGGCTAGAGTAAAAGTAGTTTATTTTCCTTTTTTAGTGTAACATTTTCTAAGGGAAGAATTTTCCAATTGTACACATATGTATGTTTGAATAGTGGAATAAACTTCTCTTTCATTATATCTAGAAGAGTGCACTCGAGTGGTGCTAAAAAGTTTGCTGAACTCTGTCCATGTCCTTGTAATGGTGTTGGTTGGGTAATTATCTGGTTAGTATTGGCTTCAATGGAAACTTGAGTTTTTGATATTTGTCTTGTAGCTAGTAGAGCTAAAAATTGTATCTTTTTGGTGTTCTTGCTCTAATGGGGATTTGTTTGAGCTACCAAATCAAGACTGAGACTATATTTTATTTATACTCTTTTGTAGATGGAGTAGATGAAGCAATGGCAGGCAGAAGTAGTGATGAAGATCTTGATCTTACTTAAGATATTTTTGAATTGTTGATCGTTGAAGATGCATGTGGCGGTTTCTAAGAATATATGTTTGTTATCAAAACATTTTAAAATTTTGGACTTGAAAGATGAATTGTATGTACTTATTGGTTTCATCACTATCTATGGATTTATTATTAATTAGCTTGTTATATAATTTGGATTATGAATAGTTTTATTTTGTTATTTATATAAATTTTAGTGTTTTATAGTTTATTGCAACAGGGACACTATTTTCAATTCAATTAAACTGTTACAGCTAATAGAACCGTTGCCATAGGTAGTTCAACCGTTGCAATAGCACTTGTAATCGTTCCAAATTATTCTACAAACCGTTGCAATAGGACCTGTAAACCATTCCACAATATTCTAAAAACCGTTGCAATAGGTAATTCAACCGTTGCAATTTCTTGAAGAAATCGTTGCCATTTTTGTCATATAGTAACGGTTAGGGACCGTTGCAGTTGCTCTTATGGTAACGAAAAATAACCGTTGCAGTTGATGAGAATAATCGTTCCAACAGGAAGAGGAAAAACCGTTGCGATAAACTGTCCTATAGCAATGGTTATCTGAACCGTTCCAAAAACCGTTCCATAAGCTCTATAGCCACGCCAGCTTGTGGAACGGGTGCTGAACCGTAGCAACAGATCTATGGCAACGGTTTACTCACCTATTGGAACGGTCTTGCATCCGTAGCCATAGGTGAATTTTTCAGTAGTGTATGTTTCAATCTAATGCCATCTGATCAATAAAGTCATTAATTTACAAGACGTAATCTTCAAATCCAAGAAATCAAAGATAATATGTTAAACATAATAAACGATAGAACGATAACTAAGTATGATACATTGAATTTTTGCATGTTAAAAAGACAATAAAGAGGGGAAAAATTAAAAGAGGAAGAGAAAAGAGAATCAAAGGCCTAAACAGGTAACAACAGTCATAAAATCAACAGTTGAGATGTTATAGTTTAAATTGTAATCTCTTGATTATCAAAACCGTTAAGAATCATTTGTAGTTTCAGGACACATATGTTGAACAATATTATATATATCTTCAGTAAAAATTGTACAGTACTGTGCAATAATGTAAAATGAAGAAAAAGAAAAGAAGTAAATGTGCTTCGATAAACGGGTAAATCCAATAGGGTAAGGAATTTAAAGAACCAATACAAGACATTTGCTTTCAGTTGCAGTAAAAGATCTGGAAAGTGACTTTAATTTAGGCAATGAATGTACTCTGTGTCCACAGCTCATGCATTGATGAAAAACTCTGCTTATTACCAAGAAGGTTGTGAAGGTACTCCTATTTAATTAGAAATTTCGAGTTTGAGTTCTTAGTGAAAAGTGTCTTTATTATATACTTTCTCCGACCCAAAATAAGTGAAAATAAGTGATTTTTTCAGATTTCAAAAATGACTTAATCATGTTTTTCCTATATTGTTCTTGGAGTAAATAGTGTTAGAAGTGTTTATGTGAGATAGTAAGGTTAAAATAGTCAATATTGCTAATTAATGTTAAAAGGTGACTTTCTTAATATGTGTAAAAACATCCAAAAAATCACTTATTTTGGACCAAATGAAGTAGCGTTTTACCTCTAACGTGAGATTTTTCAGCGTAAATTTGAATTCAGTGAGGATTTAATGCCAATACCGGATATTGAATGGGAAACAAAAAAGAAAAACTTTGGTTGTTGTTTGACCTTGATATCTTTGACTTTCTACTGATTTATCTTTAGCTTTATTTAAAGCTTTGGTCTGACTATTAAATAAGGTTAATATTCCCTGGATTTTTACCTGTCCAAAGATTTAGGCTTATCCATTCTTGATTCATCCCACTTGATTACTATTAGCATTTTGGATAAACTCATATTTAATACGTCAAATTATCTATTAATACTTCAAGTTTAAGCAAATATCCTGTTCTCCACTGTATAGTAGGCAGTAGAGGATAATTTGCTTGAAATCTTATTTTTTGTGTGGTACTTTTGTAAAATCAAAGTTTCGGGGTAACCTTGTGCTCAGAACAGTTTGATATGCTGCTACAATAATATATTCGGTGTAATTTTACAAGTAGGGTCTAGGAAAAAATTCAATATAGGCGCCTCAATCTTTATTCAAGACCATTGAAATCCTAATACAATATCCCTAATGCCTCTCGTTCATTAACTGACTATAGAGGATTTCAATTTTGGATTATTTTCATCTTAAAATCAGTAATTAGAAAGACTCAATATCTATGCCTTAACACAGTTATCACTCCTAGATTATTAGAGGTTTCAGGTTTGAATATGTAAATAGAAAAATTATGACAGAGATATTTCCTCTTTAATTATCTTTACAATCTAAATTAATCGGGCCCAATGAGAAAAAAAAAAAACTAAGTTGACAATGCCTTCCTCTAAACACTACTAGCAATCAAGGATTCCACTCTTCCTGCAAGATAAAAGAAAAAGGGTAGTGAAATCTAAGTTGACAGGAGCCAAAGATTTACAGTAATTAATTCAAGGGGAGAAAAATACAAAAAAAACAATGAAGAATTTTTGAAATTGTGTATAACTTCTTCGACAGATTTGCCTCCATTTCTGATTCAATTAAACAAGCATTTGAAAATATATATTTTAAAAAATATGTTACTCTGTTCACTCTCTATTGAATGTGATGTTTCACTTGAAAACAAAATTGACCCACGTTGATAATTAATATCATATTCTTTTCTTAAAATGCCAAAGAAAAAATAATGTCATTATACTTCTTTTATTTCAGAAAACAAACCTTAATATATCTCCGCCAAAAAAAAAAAGTTAAGTACAATATTAATTAATATGCAGTATAAATTACTCGCGCTTCCCAATTAATGTAAAAGCGATTGTAGTTTGAGATAAGGTAAAATGTTTTATCCAAAATAATTGTAAAGGACTTACACAAGATTCAAAGAACTCAACACCATTCAAATTATTGGACATAAAATACAGTCAAATCTTTCTAACAACCTCGTTTCCTTTTGATATTTATTCACTTTTATATTAAAGTATTTTAAATTAATTCGTATTTTATTTATTTTTATTTTTATTGTATTATTATAAAAAATATTATATTACAATAACATAATAGAGAGTAAATATTTAATATTCTTAACCACATATCTACATTACATAAAATGTTGGCAAAGAAAGGAGTAGAATCAAGTGGGAAATATCCAAACTCCATTACTCTCATGTCTTTTCCTTCCCACATAATGACACAATATGACTACCACACCATTCCACACGTAACGCCCGTCCCCTCTTTTGAAAGCACCCATAGACTTATTACCATACCAAACCCCTCAACGTCGACTTAGGCACCGTTTGTCCGTAAATTTTTGTAATTTCAAAAATGTATTTCTACATGAAATTTTGTAAGTTTTTGAAAATAAGTTTTCAAAAATCAAACTTTTCAAATTTTTTTCATCACTCATAAAGTTGCAATATTTTTTCAAGTGAAATGCACGTTCAAATATAATTTCAAATTCCAATATTTTTTCAACTTAGCTCCAAATATTATTTTTTTTTCAAAAATTATACTCTAATTTTTATGTCGAAATGCTTACTCAGGTGCATGACGGAGCTAGATCTTTGAATATGCGCCGGATGAATTATGTAGTTTTTGTTTAAATTTATGTTTATACCAAAAAATTTATTAAATATATAAATATTTAATTACAAATTCAGTAACTAAAATATGCTATATTGGGTGAAAGTTCAGAATCCATAAATTTAAAATTTTTAATCTGATTATGCTAGGTGGAGTTACTTCCAAGTTCCAAATTCTTTACCCATCCTCTGAATGTGCGTTTCTTGCAGGCAGATATTGATTCACTTGTCCCTTGCTTTTTTTGCGAGGATTGCATAATACTGTATGTATTTTGTTCTGTCCCAACATTTTACTGCTCCTTCGTACTGAGAAATCATGGTAGAATTTGAAATACAATTGTCGAAATGGAGAAGTTTTAGGGTGTATCTCATACAATCCCAATCTTATATTTTTTGATTCATAAAAATATAAATTCAAAAATTGTGATATAAACATGATGCCTCATACAATTAAAGTTAGTTGTATGATACACAAAATAAAAATTTTCATCAAACTATTATTGCCGAATAATTATTTTAGTATTTGGTCAAATGAGCTCTAACTAACTATTAGGGCATCTCCAACCTTGCCCCCATCCCCCATAATAGAGGAATTTTTTCATCTCCGTTACTATTTACCATTATTTTATTATTTTATCTTTATTTTATATCTTTTTATACACTTAATTATGCTTATGTAATATTTTTATAATATTAATATTATATCTTAACTTTGGTGTATCATTTTGATAAATTAATTTTCGCGCATTTATTATTTTTATGTAAAAATTATAAGTTAAATTTATTATAAGTTATAATTGTACAAAAAAATATAATTATCTCAAAAAATGAATGGTGCAAATATAAAATATTAGATGTTGTTAAAATTGAAAAGTGAAGATTGAAAAGACATTAAATGAAAATTTATTAAAATTAAAAATACATTAAATTAAAATACATAAAAACTGAAACTATGGTAAACAACATAATAACTTAGGAGGGACAATTCTAATATGTATTTAATTAATCTTGTATCGCAATAATTTTATTTTTATTTGTATTATTAGTTAATCTATAATAATTGCTTATAAATTATATTATTTAAAATTTTATGGAATTTTTAATTATAGAAATTACAAATTAATACAATAAAAAGAAAAAATTTGTTTAATGCAAATTAAAAAAATGAAATTGAAATCGATTTTTTGTTCGAGGTTCAAGAGGAAGGAGAGGAACCACCGCCCAATGGTGCCAGACCTCATGCCGGACTCCAAAAAAATTTCAAACAAAAAATTCTAATCAGACAGACTTCGGCCAGGTTCTTTTATCAATCTCCTGGCCCTTGCTTAACTCCTTGTTCCGTAAACCGGTCGCTAGTAGATAATATAGAAGAGAGAAAAGAATATAAAAAAAATTAGGGAAAAAAAATAAAGGAATGATTGGAGATAACCTTAGTGTAAACACAGACTAATTTTTAAGAAAAAGGATATTAAATTCCTTACAAAGAGTATAAGAAAATATGTTATTGATGAGATTTAAACTCTCCATTTCAATGGTAAAATATAAGAAGCTTTTCAAGTAAGCTTGCCCTTAACCTTAAAGACTAATATTCAAATTTGCAATAAAGACAAAAAAAATTACTCTCTCGTCGTCAAAAGCAGTCGTCAAACCCTTTGTACCACCCGGGCTCATCCGTAGCATAGTCCCTCGCACCCGCTGTGGAGCGTACAGAGCAACTACATACTGGAGCGTAACAGTCCTTCCGGCCAGCTCCGCGAACTTTAAAAACATTGCCAGAAGTTTGTAAGAGAGGGGGTGAGCTGCCCTGGACACACCATATACCGACAGAAGTCCACTACCAAATTGGAAAGCTGAACCCAGAATCCCAGTCTAAAAGGGTACACATAAAAAACATAGTACCCAGCGTGATTACTATGGACCCACTACTCTGGCCGGGCAAGGATAATGTGAGCGTGAGAAGGCACGAACCCCTGCTCCCATAGTTGGGCCATACCCACATCCCCCATCAGTAGGGCCTCATCCACCGGGTCATCCTCTCCATCGACGGTGAAATCCGCCACCGGGCCTCCAGTTACGGGAAGTATTTCGTCTATTGACAGAACCCTTTCAACTTCATTCCGTCTTCTCCCAACACCGGAGATATGCCTTCAATCACCGGGGGACTGATCGGCAGTCCCATCAGAAGAATTCCATAGGAAGAAGAACTGGCCATCGATTAGTTATCTGAAGAATAGAGTAGAGTGTCGGATTTAACCAAGAGCGGTGAAGAACTCTTTTGCAAAAGGGAAAGAACTCTGAAGTTCACAAGAAACAAGAGCTCCAAAATCCCATAAGTAAACTAGAGAATGCCAAGAATTAAATGGCCCAAACGATCTTATAGGCAACACAATCAATTTTCGGGAAAACCGATGCATTAACTGCATATCCAAACGCCAAAAATGGTTCAATTATACCAAAACATGCGTCTCCATGATTGGCGTCATAAAGTACCCACTCGATCACGATTGTCATCTCGCTCATTACAGAAAAGCAAATAAATCCACCGCTAAGGGCGGAATATGTCCTATTCCATTGAAAAATTGCATAAATTATGCGCATCGAATTCGCACTACATCGTGCCGATTGTTCCCTTTCACCGGCAATACTCGTATACGAGAGATCGGACCTTCGCTATATAAGAAGAAGAGATGAGGGATGCCACGATCTCGACACAAGCAGTCGTCACCCGCCCCTCGCCCAAAAACTATCCATTTCGTGATCGCCAAAATCTGCTCATCAAGGACTTCGAGGCGACCATGATAAGCGGAGGGACTAACTGTATGGGTCAGAACCCAACTCTACGACAGTCGACGAGGTTAACCTTTCCTCTCGGCTAATACAAAAATAATAAGCACTATGATCACTCTTAATTAAAGATATCTTTCATTTCCGCCTAAAAAGGTTATTAAGGTTACAATCTATCTATTATATCTAAACAAAAATCCCCTAACGTGGGCCCATCTGTCAGGGGACAACTTATGCAATTCACACTTATAAATGCCGGAAGAGGAAGCAGAAAGGGGGTTCCACTCTCCACATGGGGGCTTTAGAGATACAGAGCAAAACACAAAGTAAGAGCCCATAAACAAAAGTAAAAAGAGGGTAGATCAAAACAAACATGATTGTAAGGCTCTGAACCTCCCCATGGGAGGCAGACCACTATATTATCATGAATAAAGATCGCCTACATTTTCTATTGCTAGTACGAATATTTCACGTTATTTTTTCCTTTATTAAATTCATGATATATTACGACTTGATATGACTGGCCCTCAACTTATATCTATTATTTTAAATTCATAAATTGATAATAACTTTTGAGCAAACATGCATTATTTTATCAGATGAATCCTGCCAAACCACCCTCATTATTTCAATTCAAACAGAAGGTTAGATGGAAATTACATTGCTAAGACTTCGGCTTTATATATGGCCCTTCTTTTGATGTGCAGTGAATTAAAGTGATGGTAGTATTTCCCGTAAACCTCTCCTAAATCCTCACTTCCGCACCAAACCTCCCTTCGGCTTTCCCCACTAGAACCTTCCTCCTCTTCTCCTCCACCACCCCCTTTATATATACCTCTCTTTTCTTCATCTCATTTTATACAAACAAAAATCATCCACTTTAGTTCTCTCTGTTTCAGCTGTATATTCATATCAGATAGTCAGAATACTCTGTTTTGAACCTCAGTCTTGCTCTGTTTGCCCAATGGCTTCTTCCTCTGTTTTCTTCACTCTTTTCACTTTCTTCTCACTCTTCCTTCTCTCCTCCTACGCACAAACGTTAGTCTTCCCTTTAACACATTCTTTATCAAAAACCCAATACAACAGTACTCACCATCTCCTCAAATCCACCTCCGCTCGCTCCGCCACTCGCCTCCACCACCACCGTCATCCCCACCGTCAAGTTTCCCTCCCTCTCACTCCGGGAAGTGATTACACTCTCTCCTTTTCCCTTGGCTCTCAAACTATTTCCCTCTACATGGATACTGGCAGCGACGTCGTTTGGCTTCCTTGTCACCCTTTTGATTGTATTCTCTGTGAAGGCAAGTATAATCCTTCCGCTATTCCTAACCCTGGTCCACTCAACCTCACCTCTGCTGTCCCCGTCACGTGCAAGTCACGCTCCTGCTCCGCCGTCCACTCCTCTATGTCTTCCTCTAACCTCTGCGCTATGGCGAAGTGTCCTCTCGAAGACATTGAAATTTCCGATTGTAAATCTTACACGTGTCCACCTTTTTACTATGCTTATGGCGACGGGAGTTTTATAGCAAAATTATATAGCGATAAATTATCAATGACCACGTCATCTCCGTCATCGCTAATTTTGCATAATTTTACGTTTGGCTGTGCTCACAGTGCACTAGGAGAACCTATTGGAGTAGCCGGTTTTGGCCGTGGGAAACTTTCTTTACCAGCTCAACTCGCTATTAACTCACCGGAAATTGGAAATTTCTTCTCTTATTGTCTAGTTTCTCATTCTTTTGATACTACACGAGTTCATAAACCGAGTCCGCTTATTCTCGGCCGTTACTCAGTTGATGAAAAAATGAAGCAAATGAAGGATTATGAAATAGGTTATGCTTATACTCCTATGCTCGAAAATCCAAAACACCTGTATTTTTACTGCATCGGACTTGAAGCAGTGACTATCGGGAAAATGAAGATTCCGGCTCCGGTGAGTTTGCGGCGAGTCGACGGCAGAGGAAATGGGGGAATGGTGGTGGATTCTGGTACGACTTTTACTATGTTGCCGCATGAGTTTTATGAAACAGTGGTAATTGAATTTGATAAAAGAGTTGGACCGGTTTATAAGCGAGCGAACCCGGTCGAGGAACGAACCGGGCTTAGCCCGTGTTACTATTTGGATAAGGGTTCTTCAAATGTGCCACAGCTGCTTTTACATTTTGGGGGAAATTCCAGTGTGGTGATGCCTAAGAGGAATTACTTTTATGAATTTTTGGACGGTGGAGATGATGGGAAGATGAAAAGAAAAGTGGGGTGTGTGATGCTGATGAACGGTGGTGTTGAAGAGGAAAGTGGGCCCGCTGGGTTATTGGGTAATTATCAGCAACAAGGGTTTGAGGTTGTTTATGATTTGGAAAAGAAGAGAGTTGGATTTGCCAGGAGGAAGTGCGCATCTTTGTGGGATAATTTGAACCAGCACTAACATGCGCCGTTGCGTAGCTGATCAGATTGACATTGACTTGACTTTATAGTAAAGTCAATTTGGGTTGGGCTAATTGACCAAGTTAAATGGGCCGGGTAAGGATCCATAGATATTTTGAGAAGAATAAGAAGTGGAATGTGGTTGATATTTTTATTTTATTTTTTGTCATTGTATAGCTGGAGTTTTGGTACATATTAGACAAAAATAATTTGAAATATACTAGTAGGGGGAAACGAGGCAAAACGAATAATATGTGGATGTAAATTTGTGGCATTGGATTTGTTAATTTTTTTGTTTTGTAGATTATTATTTCTCTATAGTTAATTAATGTATTGTGTTGTGCCTATTATGGTAGTAACCGATTGGTATTATTGCATGTCATTCTACTTTTGGTTTTATGTTTAGATAATTATTTATTTGATTTATCCCGGATTTACTAACATTGTTTTGTTTTGTTTTGTTTGTTGATTTTCTCTCTTTTTCTGAGCCGAGGGTCGGCCGGAAACAGCCTCTCTACCCTTTTGGGTAGGGGTAAGGCCTGTGTACGTATTACCCTCCCCAGACCCCACTTTGTGGGAACATACTGGGTAGTTGTTGTTGTTGTTGTTTTGTTTTGTAGATTATGTAAACTGGTGCTGAATGTAATTATTTTTGTAAATATTTATGATATTTGCTTGTGTAATTATAAAAAATTATTAGGACATTAAATTTAAAACAAATTAAATATACGTCCTGTAAATTTCTTTGAAAGAGTTAATAGAACTTTCGTATTCCAATAATTTTGTGGAAGTTTACAATTATTGATACGTCCTAAAACTAAACAATGGCAGGCTCTTTCTTGTAACAAACATTTTTTTTTTCCTTTATTGAAAAATGCTGAGTACAAACTTAGGTACAAAGTCACATGATCGCAGAAGTTTTAAATTTAATTCAATTCGAAAGTTACGAACATTTCGAAATATAGACATTTTCTCATAAAGTATTCAAGTTTCATCACAGTAAATTTATTGAATTTCGATTCAATACTTTCCACAACACGAAAGGTACAATTTGTAAAGTAATGAATCGAAAGATATTGTGTAATGTGTATCATGCAATTTCATCAAATTTATGTTTTGGTGTGACCTATACGTCACCCTTTTTAGATGTGACAATAGCTATTAATACCTCTATTAAGATAGACATCAATAGATATGCTGTCCTTCTTCGATCCCTAAATAAATGTAGAATACTTATACATGTCCCATTAATACAACAATTCAGTGTAATCTAACTTAGTGAGGCCTGATATTCTAGTATGTATGTCGAACCCTCCAATAATTTTTTATCTTAATGTTGGGAAGACTTCAACTCACAATTTTTTATTTGGAAATAGATGTCGCTTACCATCATGTCTCGCTAATAGGAGTTTATAAGACACACGCAATAAAATATTTAGTCTGTAAAAAAATTCATATTTGTCAAAAAAAAAAAAAGAATTGGCCTCCAACTCAGTGGTAAACTATGTACTAAGCCTGTGGTGTGGATATGAATCGATATTTCAATATTACAGGAGTAAATACTGAAGTTTAATATTTTACATATACTATTTGACATTAAATAAAAGGCAAGTAAAATAGTATCGAAAAGTGGATTTCAAGTTAAATACTATTTAGAAAGTTTTTATATTTTCAAACTTTTTAAGTTCGGATTCATAGACAATTCACAACTTTCATAATTTTGTAATTCAACATCACATGTATTATTTTTCCACTTTAATTCCGATATATTGTCCAATAAACAATTTAATGGAATTGGTGGTAGAGCCGATGAAGCTTTGGACGTCCAAGTAAGGAAACACGTGGCAAGAAATGACAAAGGACGCCGCCAATGGGATTTCAGGTTGCAGAAGCCTGACGTCATCATATAAATAAGAGTCCCTAGTTTCGAAGACATAAAGGTGGCCCTAAAATTTAAAAACGTGTGTGTCCGCTCATCGCTTAGCTGTCTCCCACTGTGTATTTGGTGCATTTCCCTATTAATTACACATACGTGTGCACTCATTATTACTCCATTTCTCAATCCTTTCTTTTGTTTTTATATGACGTGTCACTCTCTCTCCATTTCTCATTACAAATTGTTTGCATTAAACATTCTCCTTCCTTAACGTACTACTCTTACGTATAATTTTTAAAATAATGATATTTTAACATTTAAACTCTTCGTTTTAAAATTTATATATACTTTTATAATCATGAAAAATTATGATACGTCTAAGACGACAAGTCTAAGAACATTTTTAGTATATGTGATACATCTTTTATTTTAATTTTTTTAAATATTGCATTCAATTAAAAATTGTTATGTATAAGAAAACAAAAGAAATAATACGCACGTAACTTTTTATCGATAAAACTTTCACTATAATTATCAGCTAATTTAGCAAACCTAAACGGGCTCTTATTCCATTTGTAGAACTTAATTGCTAGTTCAAGATTTGGTGATAGAAGCGTTTGGCTCAAAAGTTAAAAGTGTATTATGTAAGCTAGAAAATAATAAAAAATAATAAATTTTACCACCTATAAAATAAATTAGTACCATAATTATATTAAATAAATATTATTTTAAAATATTACATCTTATAAATACTTTTTATAGTTTATAGCAAAAAATTTAAATATAGTTTCATCGTACAATTAAAACACCATATATATGTTGCAAAATATTTTGCTCTCTTATTATTTATATCTTCTCTCACATAAATAGTGTATATTTCCTCTAACCAGCTTCTCTCTCTTATTCCATACACTTTACCATCTTCTTCCATAAACTCATATTTCATAAATCTTCTCCCACCCTAAATCTCTATTTCTCCGCCGTTATCACCTATACTCTCTTCTCCCACATACCACGTTACTCCTGTCACACCTCCTTTTGGCGCAGGCCCGCGAGGGCGCGAATATAAAAAGGGAGTTTTTCCAATTAAAGGACAACCAAAACGGGATTTATTTATTGAGATATTCTGAGTCTCCACTTGGGAGATTTATGGTGTCCCAAGTCACCGGTTGAATCTCGAATTGAGGAAAGGTTTGACTCTATTTAATGGTCCGCGAACTAGAAATCCGGATAAGAAATTCTGTTAACCCGGGAGAAGGTGTTAGGCATTCCCGAATTCCGTGGTTCTAGCACGGTCGCTTAACTGTTATATTTGGCTTGATTATCCGATTTATTAACAAATATGAACTAATGTGCAAACTACCACTCTAAACCGTTTTAATTGTTAGAACAAAATTATAATGTCGTGAGAATATATCTCGAATTTCGTCACATAAATGTGTCCACAATTTTTGATATATTCCGACTTCATTGGGATTTGGATTGGGGTCACATAAATGTGTACCCGAGTTTAGGGAGGTACAATTATTAAATACGCGCTTAAACTATTAACGCGTTATTATTTTGAGAATGCTGTGAAAATTTACTAAAACGGCCAATCTCGGATTTCTAAATATATACACTTATGAGGGCTTCACAGTTTTTGCGATTTATTTGGCGAGGCTCGTCTCATTTATTAACAAAATAATCCTAAATTGACTATATTTCCTATTTTTTTTTATAAATAAAGAAGTATCTTAATTAATCTAGAAATTAAAAATGCAACACTTATCTAATTTATGACAAAAACTTAATGAAACAGATTTTAATATATGTTCAAACAGAAAATATTTTTTTTTTTCGGAATTATTTTATTATTATTTTATTAAATACGAAATTTCATAACTTAATAATAAAAGAAGCTAATTCAGAATAATATTAAAACTTGAATATATAAAAAGAAAAACTAATAAAATCATTTATTCAAAACTATTAAAAATTATAGCCATATTAAAGCTTATATGGTAAAAAATTATTTTTTATTCCAAATTGTTCAAAACTAAGCTTATTTTTAGAAAAACAGCAATTATAAATTGACTATAATTTTATTTAAATTCGTTTTTTATAAGCTAAAAAAAATATATTTTATTTGTTATATTTAGATAAATGTTTAATAAAAATAAACATTACTTAAATAAATATAAAAATAAAAGTGCAAAATCGACAACTAATATATATATATATATATATATATATATATATATATATATATATATATATATATATATATATATATATATATATACAAACTAAACCAATTATCTTACAACTAACTTAAACTCAATTTTTTTAATTTTTTACTAGTTTTGAATTAAACCCTTGGTGTTAACTATTTACAACTATTTACCAAAACCAAAATCAATCTTAATTATTTACACCTATATTTTGAGATGGTTAAACTTGAAAAGAATCAATTCTCGTGTTATTGAAAATTTAAATCGTACCTAAATGCCTAATTTACGCAAAATAATTAAAATTCACATTTTTATTGAATTTAACTACATATTAACAACTTAATTTATTAAAGACAATATTAAAGAAGTTCTAATTAATTTGATTAACAAAAGAGTAATTTATTCTTCCTTTTATTTACTAAATGATTTGAACATTAATAAACAGATTCATAATTATACTATTTAATAACCAATTTTAGAAGTGAATTATTATTACTACAAGAAGGCTTAATTATTTAAAGTTATCACAAAAAACTTACAGAATATTAATATGGAATTTATTAAAACATAATTTGTAAAAAAGATAGAAATAGAAACTATTTAAAATTTCAACAAAATTCTCATCTTTCTCATGTATTCATCTTATTATTTAAACATGATTAGATATGTACCTGATATTGGAAATAAAAGAAATCCCGGTGATCAACACAGCAAATAACAACACAGCAATATCACAGCAACAACAGTACAATCAAGAATACGAGTATCCGGATTTAAGCAATAAGAATCAACATCCCAGAATTGAGTTTCAAAATAAGACTTTGTAAAATAAAAACTAACACTTGTTAAGAATAGAATTCTACTTGGAGTTTTGGTTTTGTTTTTCTTTTCTTCACTATTTGGTAACACTCTTATGATTTTTCAGATTTTTTCTCTCTAGGATTTTTTCTCTTCTTAATCTTCTTCCCCTTGTGAAATGAAATTATGATTCTTATATAAGCAAGACTAAAACTCTTTCTATAATTAAAAACAAATCATTATTAATTAAAAACTAAAAGTAAGACTTTGTGACGACCCAAAGGGTCATCACTTATTTAATTAATCATTTCGAGCTTCCGAGGCCTTGAAAACCTCATTCTATGTTGCCTCGATTTACGTGCACGATCCGAGCATGTAGCCGGAAAGATTTTTGTGATAGAAAATATGAGTTCTATGAGAATTTTGGATAAAAATGATATTAATATTGATATGGTTGACTTCGGTCAATATTTTTGGTAAACGGATCCGGACTCGAGATTTGATGGTCCCGAGAGGTCCGTAGGAAAATATGGGACTTGGACATGCGTCCGGAGTCGAATTCCTGAGGCCTAGAGCCCAAGTTATGAATTTTTATGTGAAATTGTTTTTGATGCAATTATTAAAGAAAATAAATTAATTGACCTTGATATCGGGCTCGTATTTTGGTTCCGACGCCCGGTACAAGTCTTAAATATTATATATGTGATTTCTGTAAAGTTTGGTGACATTTGGATGTCGTTTGAGATGTTTTGGACCTTGAGTTCCAAGTTAAGAAGTTTTGAAAACTAAAGGTATGAAAATCATGAGTTTGAGGCTTGATTTGATGAAAACGAAGTGATATTGGCGATATGATCGCACGAACAAGTCCATAATGTGTTTTTGAGGTTGTGTACATGTTTGGTTTGGAGCCCGGGGGCTCGGGTAAAGATTTGATAGGCCGTTGGTTAAATTTCTGAATTTTTGCACTGCTGGTTTTTCACCCAGCTGTTGGCTTCGCAAATGCGAAGCATTTTTCGCAATTGCGAAGGTGACAGATCAAGGCAGGGTTCGCAAATGCGAACCCTTGATCGCAAATGCGAAGGGCGTCCAGGTAGGCTTGAGATCGCAATTGCGAACATAACCTCGCAAATGCGAGGCCTTATAGTTAAGCCATGCTTCGCAAATGCGAAGCCTTCTTCGCAAATGCGAAGGTCGCTGGAGGCCAGCCTTTTTCGCAAATGCGAACAATATGTCGCAAATGCGAACCTCCCAGTATGCCTTGGCTTCGCAAATGCGAACAAAAGTTCGCAAATGCGAACTTCCCAGCCTTAGCTTATTTTTCAAACTCCGGAAATTGGTCGGGGTTCGCAATTGCGAACCCATGTTCGCAAATGCGAACACAGAGACCTGAAAAATACGAATTTCAGTCATTCTTCACATTTTACAAAAAACAAAACACTCATTTGCGATTCTTCAAGGATTTCTTCTTCATCAAAACGATTGTAAGTCACTTTTTACTTAATTCTTTCAATTCCTAACATCATTAAACATGTTTTTCATAAGAAATCAATGATTTTCATGGTAGAATTCTTGTTTTTGTTAGAAAATAGGGTTTTTCATAAATTGGGGAATTGGACCTCGAATCGAGGTCCGATTTTGAAACAAATTATATATATGAACTCGTGGGGGGATGGGTAACCGGATTTTGGTCCTAACCCCGAGTTCCGACCATGTGGGCCCGGGGTTGAAATTCACTATTCCGGGCAGAATGTTGTAAAAACCATATTTAGCAATATGAACTAGTTTGTTAAGTAGAATTGATGATATTAAATCAATCGTGTATAGATACGATTGGATTGGAGTCAAATTCAAAAGGAAAAGGCATTGCTACGGATTGAATCGTTCGTAAACTTTTGAGGTAAGTGTTTGTTCTATCCTAGTTTGTAGGAATATGAATTTAGTTATGAATAAATTGCTGAATAAGAGTTATTGGTGTTATACCGGTAATGAAGGTAATTTGTTGAAATTATTATAAATTATTGGTTTAAAACCGGTAATTATAAATATTGTTGATATAGAGATTATTGGCTAAATGCCGGAAACATATATATTTTATATTTGGGATCGTGTGGTACGCCGACCACAAAGTGACTTGAAATCTTGGCATTGGCCATAGTTGCCGGTAGCCGATTGATATATTTGGGAGCGGGTGGTACGCCTACCACAAGATATGATTATTGATATATTTGGGAGCGGGTGGTACGCCTACCACAAGATATAACTATTGATATATTTGGGAGCGGGTGGTACGCCTACCACGAGATATAATTATTGATAATTGGGAGCGGGTGGTACGCCTACCACAAGAGATAATTACCGTGATAGTTGGGAGCGGGTGGTACGCCTACCACGAGACATGAAATGAAAGAGGAAATTGAGACATGAAAGTAAGATTATTTTGGATATCTTGAGTTATTGAATATTATTTCGGAGCAGAGTATTTCTTTATAAATGTATTCTATATATATATCTATATTGCAACTATACAAGTTTAGGTGGGTGACCGGCCTTAGCCTTGTCACTGGTTCGCCGGGATAGGCCGGGCACTTACCGAAGCACATGGGGTCGGTTGTGCTGATACTACACTCGCTCTCTTTTGCGCGGATACAGGTTACGGACAGCAGCGGCGGCGGTAGCGACTTGTGGATTTTCCGACTACCGAGACTACGAGGTAGCCTTGCGTGCGTCCGCAGGACCCGTTGTCTCTCCTATCTATGCTTTTCATTCCGTTATCTCATGTAATCGAGATAAACCAACTTGTATTTTCTTTCAAACAATTATGTGTATTATTCTTAGAAGTTCGTGAGTATTGTGACACCGGTCTTGGGTAGTGTATCGTGTTTGGGGTTTTCTTCATCATATCTGACTAAGTCTTCCGCTGAAATTTTTATGTTGTTAATAAGAAATTGGTTATTAATGGAGATGTAATTAATATTTGGCTTGCCTAGCTTCTATTTAGTAGGCGCCATCATGACCCCGATGGTGGAAAATCCGGGTCGTGACAAGTTGGTATCAGAGCACTAGGTTGCATAGGTCTCACAACTCACGAACAACCTTAGTAGAGTATGAAGGATCGGTACGGAGACGTCTGTATTTATCCTCCAGAGGCTACAGAGTTAGGAAAATATTCTCTTTATTCTTTCCGGTCGTGCGACTTGATCTTTTGAATGTTAATTGAACTTCTACTCTGTTCTTCCGCAGATGGTAAGGACACGTGCATCCTCATCTACTGACCAGCAGCCCGAGGTCCCAGCAGCGGCAGCTCTTGCTAGGGGTAGAGGCCGAGGTCGAGGTCGTCCTAGAGGACAAGGTAGGGGCAGAGCTCAGCCCCGAGCAGCAGCACGAGTGGCAGAACCTCAGGTTCATATCGAGGAGGAAGTTCCAGCCCCAGCAGCTCCAGTAGGCCCAGCTCAGGTCCCGGGAGGAGCTTTGTTTTCACCGGATCTTCAGGATGCTTTGGTCCGGATAGCAGGTTTTATGGATCATATCACCAGAGCAGGTTTATTACCGGTAGCACCAGCCACTTCTCAGGCTGGAGGAGGTAATCAGACTCCTGCTACGCGCACTCCAGAGCCGGTAATTCCCCAGGCTCAAGATCCTGTGATTCGGCCAGCTGAGGCGGTTCGGCCTATTATTGCGACTCCGTCTAATGATGGTGCAGCTATGTCTGCTGATGCGTTGTGGAGATTGGACAGGTTTACCAAGCTGTTCACTACCACATTCAGTGGTACTCCTTCAGAGGATCCACAGGACTTCCTATACAGCTGCCACGAAGTTCTCCGTACTATGGGTATTGTGGAGACTAATGGTGTGGATTTTGCTACTTTTCGGTTATCTGGTTCCGCCAAGACTTGGTGGAGAGATTATTGTCTAGCCAGGCCAGCGGGATCGTCATCTTTGACTTGGGAGCAGTTTGCAGAATTATTCTTGGAGAAGTTCCTTCCAGCAACTCAGCGGGAGTTTATGCGCAGACAATTTGAGCGTCTTCATCAGGGTTCTATGTCTGTCACACAGTACAAGACTAGGTTCGTGGACCTGGCTCGTCATGCTGTTATCATACTTCCCACAGAGCGGGAGAGAGTGAGGAGGTTTATTGATGGCTTGAATCGGCCAATTCGGCTACAGATGGCTATGGGTGCAGGAACTGAAATCACTTTTCAGGAGGCGGCTAATGCAGCCCGCCGGATAGAGATGGCTCGGTCACAGGGAGCGAGACATGGATCAGATAAGAGATCTCGTAATTCTGGTAGATTCAGTGGTACCTCGTCTGGAGATAGAGATTTTTATGATAGAGGCCATCCTCCTAGGCCTTATCAGTCAGCTCTTCAGGTTTCTCATGATGCTTCAGGTGATCGTAATTCTCAGCCACGCTACTCTGATCAGCAGCCTATTAGTGCACCACCACTTCGCCATTTTCAGCGGCCGAGGGCTTGTTTTACGTGCGGTGATCTTAGGCACATTGCAAGGTATTGCCCTCGAGCTTCTGACAGATCTCACTAGCAGGGTTCTCGTGCCATGATTCAGGCCCCAGTTCCCTCACAGCCTGCCCAGCCACCTAGAGGCGGAGGTAGAGGACATAGAGGTGGAGGTAGAGGTCATAGAGGTGGAGCTCAGACCGATAGAGGTAGAGACCAGCCAGCAGCTGATCGTCCTAGAGATACTGCTCAGGGTGGTGGGGCACATCCCCGATGTTATGCACTTCCCGCCGGACCAGAGGCTGAGTCTTCTGATGCCGTCATTACAGGTAATATTTTGGTTTGTGATAGAAAGGCATCAGCATTATTTGACCCTGGGTCTACATATTCGTACATGTCTTCCTATTTTGCACCATACTTGATTCAGCCCAGTGATCCACTGAGTGTTCCTGTTCATGTGTCTACACCAGTAGGCGATTCTATTATGGTTGATCGAGTTCATCGGTCATGTATTATAGTAATTAAGGGTCTCGAGACCCGTGCTGATTTATTACTCCTAAATATGGTGGACTTTGATATTATACTAGGCCTGGACTGGCTATCTCCATATCATGTTATTTTAGATTGCCATGCCAAGACTGTGACTTTAGCTCTGCCGAATTTGCCTTGTATAGAGTGGAAAGGAATTTCAGGTCATACTAGTCGTAATGTTATTTCTTATGTTAAGGCTCAGCGTATGGTTGGAAAGGGATGCTTGGCTTATTTGGCCTATGTCCGTGATTCTAGTGCTGAGGTTCCTTCTATTGACTCTGTGCCTATGGTTCGCGAATTTCCCGAAGTATTTCCTTCATACTTGCCAGGGTATGCCGCTCGATAGGGACATTGATTTTTGCATTGATTTGGCTCCGAGCACTCAGCCCATTTCCATTCCCCCATACCGTATGGCTCCGCCGGAGTTAAAAGAATTGAAGGAACAGTTGCAGGATTTACTTAAAAAGGGTTTCATTAGGCCCAGTGTTTCGCCGTGGGGTGCACCCGTATTATTTGTAAAGAAGAAAGATGGTTCGATGAGAATGTGCATTGACTATCGACCAGTTAAACAAGGTGACTATCAAAAATAAATATCCACTTCTGCGAATTGATGATTTATTTGACCAACTTCAGGGTGCCAAGGTATTTTCAAAGATAGATTTGAGATCCGGCTATCATCAGCTGAAGATTAGGGCATCTGATGTCCCTAAGACCGCGTTCCGCACTCGGTATGGACATTATGAATTTCTGGTCATGTCTTTTGGGTTGACAAATGCTCCAGCGACTTTTATGGAATTAATGAATCGGGTGTTCCGGCCTTATTTAGACTTGTTTGTAATAGTCTTCATTGATGACATATTAATATATTCCCGCGGTCAGGAGGAGCATGCGCAACATCTCAGAGTGGCCTTACAGACTCTGAGAAATAGCCACCTATATGCAAAATTTTCAAAGTGTGAATTTTGGCTAAGTTCAGTTGCATTCCTGGGTCATATTGTGACAGCAGCAGGTATTCAGGTTGATCCGAAGAAAATTGAGGCAGTCAAGAGCTGGCCTAGACCGACATCAGCCACAGATATTCGGAGTTTCTTGGGGTTAGCGGGCTATTATCACCGATTCGTAGAAGGATTTTCGTCTATTGCAACCCCATTGACCAGATTGACCCAGAAGGGTGTTCAATTTGAATGGTCCGATGAATGTGAGGCGAGCTTTCAAAAGCTCAAGACAACCTTGACCACAGCACCGGTATTGGTTTTACCCACAGGTACGGGACCTTATATTGTTTATTGTGATGCTTCCCGTATTGGGCTTGCTGCAGTGTTAATGCAGGATGGCAAGGTTATTGCCTATGCTTCGAGGCAGTTGAAGATTCATGAGAAGAACTATCCAGTGCATGATCTAGAATTGGCGGCGATTATTCACGCATTGAAGATCCGGAGGCATTATTTGTATGGTGTAGCATGTGAAGTATACACCGATCATAAGAGTCTTCAGTATTTGTTTAAGCAGAAAGAGTTGAATATGAGGCCGAGAAGGTGGCTAGAGTTGCTAAAAGACTATGATGTTACTATTTTATATCACCCAGGTAAGGCCAATGTGGTGGCCGATGCATTGAGTAGAAAGTCCGCCAGCATGGGTAGTCTTGCATATATTCCGGTCAGTCAGAGACCATTAGCTCTAGACGTCCAGGCATTAGCCAACCGGTTCGTGAGATTGGATATTTCTGAGCCTAGCAGAGTGTTAGCCTGCACGGTCGCTCATTCTTCTTTATTAGAGCATATCCGTGAGAGGCAATTTGATGATCCTCATTTGCGTGAGTTGAGATATACAGTACAGCGGGGAGGTGCCACACATGTAAATCTAGATGATGATGGGATATTGAAATTGCAGGGTCGAGTTTGTGTGCCCAATGTCGAAGGGATTCGAGAGTTAATCTTAGCAGAGGCCCACAGTTCGCGGTATTCTATTCACCCAGGCGCCGCGAAGATGTACCAGGACTTACGGCAGCACTATTGGTGGCGCAGAATGAAGAAAGATATCGTTGCGTATGTCGCTCGGTGTCTAAATTGTCAGCAGGTGAAATATGAGCACCAGAGACCTGGTGGTGTATTCCAGAGAATTGAAATTCCCGAGTGGAAATGGGAGCGGATCACTATGGATTTCGTTACTGGACTTCCTTTGACTAGAAGGAAATTTGATGCTATTTGGGTCATTGTTGACAGGCTGACCAAATCAGCACACTTTATTCCAGTATCTGTCTCCTACTCATCGGAGAGGTTAGCGGAGGTTTACATTAGGGAGATTGTTCGTCTCCATGGAGTGCCAGTATCTATTATCTCTGATCGGGGTACGCAGTTTACCTCGCGGTTCTGGAGAGCGGTCCAGCAGGAGTTAGGCACCCAGGTTCAGTTGAGTACAGCATTTCATCCTCAGACGGATGGCCAGTCCGAGAGGACTATTCATATTCTAGAGGACATGCTTCGAGCTTGTGTTATTGATTTCGGAGGCTCGTGGGACCAGTTTCTGCCATTAGCAGAGTTCGCCTACAATAACAGTTACCAGTCTAGCATCCAGATGGCTCCGTATGAGGCGTTGTATGGTAGGCGATGTCGATCACCGGTTGGATGGTTTGAACCGGGAGAGGCTCGGTTGTTGGGTACAGACTTAGTTCAGAGGCCTTGGATAAGGTCAAGACTATTCAGGAGAGATTGCGTTCATCTCAGTCCAGGCAGAAGACTTATGCGGATCGCAAGGTTCGAGATGTAGATTTCATGGTTGGTGAACGAGTATTGCTTCGGGTGTCGCCTATGAAGGGCGTGATGAGGTTCGGAAAGAAGGGAAAGCTCAGCCCTAGGTATATTGGTCCATTTGAGATTTTAGACAGAGTGGGAGCGGTGGCTTACAGATTAGCTTTGCCGCCTAGCTTATCAGCCGTGCATCCAGTTTTTTCACGTATCTATGCTTCGGAGATACCACGGCGATCCCACACATGTGTTAGACTTCAGTACTGTCCAATTGGACAATGATCTATCTTACGAGGAGGAGTCGGTAGCCATTCTAGACCGGCAGGTTCGACAGTTGAGGTCGAAGAGTTATCCTTCTGTGCGCGTTCAGTGGAGAGGTCAGCCTCCTGAGGCATCGACCTGGGAGTCCGAGTCTGATATGCGGAGCCGTTACCCACACTTGTTTCCTGACTCGGTACTTCTTTCTTTTGTCCGTTCGAGGACGAACGGTTGTTTTAGAGGTGGAGATTGTGACGACCCAAAGGGTCATCACTTATTTAATTAATCATTTCGAGCTTCTGAGGCCTTGAAAACCTCATTCTATGTTGTCTCGATTTACGTGCACGATCCGAGCATGTAGCCGGAAAGATTTTTATGATAGAAAATATGAGTTCTATGAGAATTTTGGATAAAAATGATATTAATATTGATATGGTTGACTTCGGTCAACATTTTTGGTAAACGGATCCGGACCCAAGATTTGATGGTCCCGAGAGGTCCGTAGGAAAATATGGGACTTGGACATGCGTCCGGAGTCGAATTCCAAGGTCTAGAGCCCAAGTTATGAATTTTTCTATGAAATTGTTTTTGAGGTAATTGTTAAAGGAAATGAATTAATTGACCTTGGTATCGGGCTCGTATTTTGGTTCCGACGCCCGGTACAAGTCTTAAATATTATATATGTGATTTCTGTAAAGTTTGGTGACATTTGGATGTCGTTTGAGATGTTTTGGACCTTGAGTTCCAAGTTAAGAAGTTTTGAAAACTAAAGGTATGAAAATCATGAGTTTGAGGCTTGATTTGATGAAAACGAAGTGATATTGGCGATATGATCACACGAACAAGTCCATAATGTGTTTTTGAGGTTGTGTACATGTTTGGTTTGGAGCCCGGGGGGCTCGGGTAAAGATTTGATAGGCCGTTGGTTAAATTTCTGAATTTTTGCACTGCTGGTTTTTCACCCAGCTGTTGGCTTCGCAAATGCGAAGCATTTTTCGCAATTGCGAAGGTGACAGATCAAGGCAGGGTTCGCAAATGCGAACCCTTGATCGCAAATGCGAAGGGCGTCCAGGTAGGCTTGAGATCGCAATTGCGAACATAACCTCGCAAATGCGAGGCCTTATAGTTAAGCCATGCTTCGCAAATGCGAAGCCTTCTTCGCAAATGCGAAGGTCGCTGGAGGCCAGCCTTGTTCGCAAATGCGAACAATATGTCGCAAATGCGAACCTCCCAGTATGCCTTGGCTTCGCAAATGCGAACAAAAGTTCGCAAATGCGAACTTCCCAGCCTTAGCTTATTTTTCAAACTCCGGAAATTGGTCGGGGTTCGCAATTGCGAACCCATGTTCGCAAATGCGAACACAGAGACCTGAAAAACACGAATTTTAGTCATTTCTTCACATTTTACAAAAAACAAAACACTCATTTGCGATTCTTCAAGGATTTCTTCTTCATCAAAACGATTGTAAGTCACTTTTTACTTAATTCTTTCAATTCCTAACATCATTAAACATGTTTTTCATAAGAAATCAATGATTTTCATGGTAGAATTCTTGTTTTTGTTAGAAAATAGGGTTTTTCATAAATTGGGAATTTGACCTCGAATTGAGGTCCGATTTTGAAACAAATCATATATATGAACTCGTGGGGGGATGGGTAACCGGATTTTGGTCCTAACCCCGAGTTCCGACCATGTGGGCCCGGGGTTGAAATTCACTATTCATGGCAGAATGTTGTAAAAGTGGTATTTGGTCTTAAGAACTAGTTTGTTACGTAGAATTGATGATATTAAATCAATTGTATATAGATACGATTGGATTGGAGTCAAATTCAAAAGGAAAAGGCATTGCTACGGATTGAATCGTTCGTAAACTTTCGAGGTAAGTTGTTTGTTCTATCCTAGTTTGTAGGAATATGAATTTAGTTATGAATAAATTGCTGAATAAGAGTTATTGGTGTTATACCGGTAATGAAGGTAATTTGTTGAAATTATTATAAATTATTGGTTTAAAACCGGTAATTATAAATATTGTTGATATAGAGATTATTGGCTAAATGCCGATAACATATATATTTTATGAATTGGGATCGTGTGGTACGCCGACCACAAAGTGACTTAAAATCTTGGCATTGGCCATAGTTGCCGGTAGCCGATTGATATATTTGGGAAGCGGGTGGTACGCCTACCACAAGATATGATTATTGATATATTTGGGAGCGGGTGGTACGCCTACCACAAGATATAACTATTGATATATTTGGGAGCGGGTGGTACGCCTACCACGAGATATAATTATTGATAATTGGGAGCGGGTGGTACGCCTACCACAAGAGATAATTACTGTGATAGTTGGGAGCGGGTGGTACGCCTACCACGAGACATGAAATGAAAGAGGAAATTGAGACATGAAAGTAAGATTATTTTGGATATCTTGAGTTATTGAATATTATTTCAGAGCAGAGTATTTCTTTATAAATGTATTGTATATATATATCTATATTGCAACTATACAGGTTTAGGTGGGTGACTGGCCTTAGCCTTGTCACTAGTTCGCTGGGATAGGCCAGGCACTTACCAGCACATGGGGTCGGTTGTGCTGATACTACACTCTGCGCTCTTTTTGCGCAGATACAGGTTACGGACAGCAGCAGCGGCAGTAGCGACTTGTGGATTTTTCGACTACTGAGACTACGAGGTAGCCTTGCAGGCGTCCGCAGGACCCGTTGTCTCTCCTATCTATGCTTTTCATTCCGTTATCTCATGTAATCGAGATAAACAGCTTGTATTTTCTTTCAAACAATTATGTGTATTATTCTTAGAAGTTCGTGAGTATTGTGACACCAGCCTTGGGTAGTGTATCATATCTGACTAAGTCTTCCGCTAATTTTGATTGTTCCGCTGAAATTTTTATGTTGTTAATAAGAAATTGGTTATTAATGGAGATGTAATTAATATTTGGCTTGCCTAGCTTCTATTTAGTAGGCGCCATCATGACCCCGATGGTGGGAAATCCGGGTCGTGACAAAGACTTCCACTTTCTTTTATTTTAATCTAACTTTTAATTCCACTATGTTATGTTTTATTCTCCACTATACATATTCTATCAATACTTTAATTACCACTATCTTTTGTTTTGTCCCCCACTTTAATTTAACAATAATTAAATAACTAATGGACAAAATAACTTTAATTCAAATAATTGACTATAATTTAATGACTAAAATAACCCCAAAATTATTGAAATTTACTACTATACCCTTATCAGCTATAACCAATTCACCTAAATCAAACAACCAAAATATAGCAATTCTTAAAACAATTTTAACAATAATCCTAACAACATGATGAACAACCAAGAACAACAATATTTTTAAATAACACAACATTTTCAGATTTATCAACAATAATAAACAAGTAACTTCAAATCACTTAAACTTAAATTAATTTGAACTTAACATGTCAAACAAACTATTTTAATTCTACAATTAAAATCCGAATTTAGAATTAAGCAAAAATAAAGAACCAAATTTAATCTAATAAACTCAATAATCATCTAAAAAATTCAATTTAAATCTACCAACATTACAACCAAGATTTAAGATGCAAAAATGATTGACTATAACATTTCTATATTAACAACTTAACAAAACACATGATTAAAGTATGAAAAATGAAGAAATAATCAAGAACATGATGAACAACAAAAAAAGAAACAAAATCAACCATATACTTATCTAAATCCGAAAATATACATATATATATATATATAACATTTCTATATTAACAACTTAACAAAACACATGATTAAAGTATGAAAAATGAAGAAATAATCAAGAACATGATGAACAACAAAAAAGAAACAAAATCAACCATATACTTATCTAAATCCGAAAATATACATATATATATATATATATATATATATATATATATATATATATATATGTATATATATATATATATATATATATATATATATATATATATATATATATATATATATATATATATATATATATATATATATATATATAGAACCGGTCTATATATATACATATATTCGTAATATACATAGAAATGAAGTTCCTATATATATATATAATATATCATCCGAAAAATAAAGATAAATAACTAAAAAAAATCTGTCCAAAAATGAAAATAACAACAATAATAATAAAACGAAATATATATACATATATACTACCCTAAAGCAATATATATATATGTCACGACCCGAATTTTTTCCCCTACATCAAGAAAATATATATATTGTCCGAAAAAATAAAAATAAATAATAAAAATAATGAGAAATATATTCTGCCTGAAAAAATAAAAAAAAATAAAATATACATATATACATATAGTCATATATATTTAATATACCCATGTATACACGTATATACACAGCATATACATAGTATATACACATGCATAATTAGGGTTTTTATTACTTTATTCAAACATATATATATATATAACAACAACAACAACAACTACCCAGTATGTTCCCACAAAGTGGGGTCTGGGGAGGGTAATACGTACACAGGCCTTACCCCTACCCGAAAGGGTAGAGAGGCTGTTTCCGGCCGACCCTCGGCTCAGAAAAAGAGAGAGAAAATCAACAAACAAAACAAAACAAAACAATGTTAGTAAATCCGGGATAAATCAAATAAATAATTATCTAAACATAAAACCGAAAGTAGAATGACATGCAATAATACCAATCGGTTACTACCATAAGAGGCACAATACAATACATTAATTAACTATAGAGATCGCTACCAAACCCCACTCAGCCCCTAACAGAAGTACTAAGAATTTTAGAAGGCCCTACCCTACAACCCTAATACTAGACCTCCAAACTTTCCTATCAAGGGTCATGTCCTCGGAAATCCCCATTCTAGCCATATCCTGCCTAATCACCTCACCCCAATACCTCTTAGGCCTCCCTCTGCCTCGACTCGCGCCAACCACCGCCAGTCGCTCACAACTTCTCACCGGGATATCAGGACTTCTCCCCCGCACATGCCCGAACCACCTGAGCCTCACTTCACACATCTTCTCATCCATCGGGGCCACCCCCACCTTCTCCCGAATAACTTCATTCTTAATCTTATCTAACCTGGTGAGTCTGCACATCCACCTGAGCATCCTCATCTCCGCAACTCTCATTCTCTGGACATGAGAGTTCTTCACAGGCCAGCACTCCACCCCATACAACATGGCAAGTCTAACCACCGCTCTATAAAACTTCCCCTTGAGTTTATAAATCCCTTTACATAAAATGGGAGGGAGAGAGCAAATTCACTATTTTATTTCAGTGGGAAAAATATGCAGGTCTATATGACCTGAGCCTTGAGGTATGTACTTTGGCCTCACCCTGACTGGGTCTAGAACAATTCATATGACACTGAATTCACATATGTATATATATATATATATATATACATACCCTCGCCGGAAAAATCAAAAGAAAGGAAGATGAAGAAGAAAAGCTCGGGACATGCTCGGCGACGACAACAACCATGGTGACTGGAGCTCGGCAGCCATGGATGGGCTGGAGCTCGGCAGCCATGGCCATGGTTGTCGGTTTTCTCGGCCAAAAATGACGCAGCAACCATGGCGAGGTTGCTGCTCGTCGACAGCAGGGATGCCGCGAGGCTGAGCAGGAAGTCGTCCAGCTGCTGCTGGCCGTGGCAACGACGGGGGAGGGGTGCAGGGGTTGGTGGTCGGCCATGGTGAGAGGGATGGAGGAAGAAGAAGAAGAGAGGGAATAGTTTGTGTGGAGGCTTTTGTGTTATGTGTGTTTTAGGTTTAGGGTTAGTTTGAATAGTGTATAGTAATTAGTATATGGGTTATGGGTTTGGGTCATGGGTTTGGGCTATGTGGTTTTGGGTTGGGTAGAATAGGTTTGCGCTCAAGTTTAAAAATTAAGAAGAGGCCCAATTCTGGATTTATCTTCTCTATATATATATATATATATTTTTAATTTTTATTTTTATTTATTATGAAAGAAAATGTTAAGATTAAATTATAAAAACCCAAAATTATCTTAAAAACACTAATTAACTCATAATAATAATTATCACACAAAATTAGACGTTAATTAAAATAAAATCGCACAAATTAGATATTACATGCTAAAAATGCAAAATACATATTTTTGTGATTTTATAAAATAAACTTAATAATTACTAGTTATAAACTTGAATTTTATATAAATACAATATTATATATATTTTTATAATTTTTATTTATTTAAACAAATAAATATGCACATATAAATGCAAACAATTCAAGAAAAATAACACAAAATTCACAAATATTGCAAACAACACAAAACTCTTTTATTTTGAATTTTTGGGAGTAATTCTCATATAGGGCAAAAATCACGTGCTCACAATCATAGTTTAAACACGAAGAGTTTCTGTGCAAAGACAAGTGAGCGGATACGAGCGATTTTTGCCCGTTTGAGCACTCCGTGATAAGCATTTTTTTTTCAAAATTTTGACCGAACCTTTGCTTCAAAAGGTTTCCTACATATCCCTAGCTAAAAGGGAATCAGGTCAATGTAGTTCGGAAAGTTTTGGTAGCTGGGACTACCAATGAAACTGCTATTTTTTACTGTTACTGTTGTTGTTGTTGCGATTTACTGCTTGCTGACCTCCTTATTACACCATGCAAAAGCAAAATAAGAAGCTAGACTAAATTATGATCTATGAACTGTAAATTCTTATCTATATCTTCAATTTATTCTTCTGCTGGGGGATACTGCTTCCTCGATTTAAGACTTGTTATGCAGGGGGTTCTCGTTGTAACCCTTGGTATTATTGAATTCTGTTTCGACCTTGAAATGTATTCCTCTGTTTTACAGGCGGGCTCCTGATTGTGATAACATGCAATTAACACCTCCGTTCTACAGGCGGGCATCCTCACTTCTTCAATTTGAAAATAACACCTCTGTTCTACAGGCGGGCATCCTGACTTCTTCAACTTCAAAATAACAACCTCCATTCTACAAGCGGGCATCCCGACTTCTTCAATTTGAAAATAACACCTCCGTTCTACAGGCGGGCATCCTGACTTCTTCAATTTGAAAATAACACCTCCATTCTACAGGCGGGCTCCTGATTTCTTCAAAATAACACCTCCATTCTACAGGCGGGCTCCTGATTTCTTCAATTTAAAAATAACACCTCTGTTCTACAGGCGGGCATCCTGACTTCTTCAACTTCAAAATAACAACCTCCATTCTACAGGCGGGCATCCCGACTTCTTCAATTTGAAAATAACACCTCTGTTCTACAGGCGGGCATCCCGACTTTTTCATCTTGAAATAACAACCTCCATTCTACAGGCGGGCTCCTGATTTCTTCAACTTAAAAATAACACCTCCATTCTACAGGCGGGCATCCTGACTTCTTCAATTTGAAAATAACACCTCTGTTCTACAGGCGGGCATCCTGACTTCTTCAATTTGAAATAACAACCTCCATTCTACAAGGCGGGCTCCTGATTTCTTCAAAATAACACCTCTATTCTACAGGCGGGCTCCCGATTTCTTCAAAATAACACCTCCATTCTACAGGCGGGCTCCTGACTTCTTCAATTTGAAAATAACACCTCTGTTCTACAGGCGGGCATCCCGACTTCTTCAACTTCAAAATAACAACCTCCATTCTACAGGCGGGCATCTTGACTCCTTCAATTTGAAAATAACACCTCTGTTCTACAGGCGGGTATCCTGATTTTTCCAACTTAAAGATAATACCTCCATTCTACAGGCGGGCTCCCGACTTCTCCAACTTAAAGATAACACCTCTGTTCTACAGGCGGGCTCCTGATTTTTCCAATTTGAAAATAACACCTCTGTTCTACAGGCGGGCTCCTGACTTCTTTAACTTAAAAATAACACCTCCATTCTACAAGCGGGCTCCTGATTTCTTCAATTTGAAAATAACACCTCTGTTCTACAGGCGGGCATCCTGACTTTTTCATCTTGAAATAACAACCTCCATTCTACAGGCGGGCTCCTGATTTCTTCAAAATAACACCTCTATTCTACAGGCGGGCTCCTGATTTCTTCAAAATAACACCTCCATTCTACAGGCGGGCTCCTGACTTCTTCAATTTGAAAATAACACCTCTGTTCTACAAGCGGGCATCCTGACTTCTTCAACTTCAAAATAACAACCTCCATTCTACAAGCGGGCATCCCGACTTCTTCAATTTGAAAATAACACCTCCGTTCTACAGGCGGGCATCCTGACTTCTTCAATTTGAAAATAACACCTCCATTCTAAAGGCGGGCTCCTGATTTCTTCGACTTAAAAATAACACCTCCATTCTACAGGCGGGCTCCTGATTTCTCCAATTAAAGATAACACCTCCATTCTACAGGCGGGCTCTTGATTTCTCCCAATTAAAATCTCTCTAATTGATTTCCTTGTTTTCTTTGAGAAAATTTTCGACAATGGCGAAAATTTTCTGCCCCAGTTTTGGAAATATTCTTTGCGGTATGTCATTCTTCTATCATCGACATTTCCTTTCACCTGCTTCAAATCAAATAAAATTTGTTAGTTTAAAATGCGGTGAATGGTCGTGCCACTCCTGCCGGGGATGGCTTTTCCTTCTTCTTGTTCTAAGTTCCCGAAACTTGTCGGGGATGATGTTACTTGCTGGGAATGATATTTCTGCTGGGGGGATGGTTTTCCATTTATCCCTTCCCTTTTCTGTGTTTTAATACTTGCTGGTGAGACTCAAAATCACTTTCTTCAAAATGTTTCATTTTCCTTTAATATCGTTGGAAAAAGAAATGTCATCAGCTAGGGATGCATTTTCCTATTTCCTTCTCCGCTTTGTGTTGTCCGATCATCTTGAGAATCGGTTGATAATCTGTCGGAGTTATTTGCGCATCTTGAAAATTCACAGGGAATTCTTTTGGAACTTGGTCCATGATTTTTCGACTGCATCTTTCAGGTCTTCTCCATTTCCTGACATTCCAAACCAATTTGGTCTGTCCTACCCTCATTTTGCTTTGCACCAATTCGGCACTGATAGTAAGCTCTGAAAAGTCTTTCTCAAAATAGACTTGGATAAAAACCTTTAAACAAAGAAAACTGAAAATATAGAAAAAGAAAGAAGCTTTTGAACAAATGTAGCGAAAAACAAAAAGGAACTTATCTGAATGGTATAACCGGTCCCAACGATCACGTCGTGCATTCCGGATTAATCAACCCAGTCTATTTGTATCAATCCATCTTCCGATGGTCTCATTTGCTGAGGATGAATAGATGCACGACTCTTTGTCAAATGCGGGTCCTTTATGCCACTCTATCTTGTCGCCTCATAGTGCCCTTCGAGGGGTTTTCACTAATGAGACTCTCTCATTTCTCTTAACTCCCGTCACCTTATGGTGCCCGTGAAGGTTTTCACCGATAAGACTCTCTCATTTTTGTTTCTTCTCAGCTTTCGTCACCTTATGGTGCCTGTGAAGGTTTTCACCGATAAGACTCTCTCATTTTATTTTTTCTCAGCTTTCGTTGGAGATTGGAAAGGCACCGATAATGTTCTCTTCACTGGGGATTCTTCTGGCTATCAATTCCTTCAGCTTATTCCCTTTCCGTTGGGGATCAACGTGTTACTCTTGGTTTTTACTTGCCTGACTGGGCATTTCCCGGATACTGATCGGGAGGTCTTTTTCGGACATCTCATATGGGTTTTTTGTGTGGGTCTTAAAAAGAAAAGAATATCAAAAATTTACAATAACTCTGAATGGGTAAGACATTACAACTCTCAGAATTAAAATTTTTTTTTTCATAAAACAACATAACTTCTGCCCCAGTTTCTTATTTGGGGAAGGATTAACTTTTTTTCCTCTATGACCGAGCCGTGAGGCGCCTACGTATCCTATTTGAGGAATCAGGTCAAACGTAGTTCCTTGGTTCATTTAAATCTCTTATGACTTTCTTTTATCTATTTATTATTTTCTTTTCTTTTCTTTTCTATTTCCGTTATTGATTCCAAGAGAGGGATATGAAAGAATAAATAAGGCTCAAAGGGGGAAACAAGGGTCAAAAGTGTTTGGATAGAAGAAAGAATTGCCTCCGTCATTTCATTATCCGATAAATACCCAGTACAAACAAATAAAATGAACCAAAATCATAAAGAAATTACACGTAATATCTCTTGATTGCATCAGAATTGATAGCCATGTCGGTGCATCTTCCCTTAATATCGGTCAGATATAGAGCTCCATTAGATAATACTCTGGTTACAATAAGCGGCCCTTGCCAATTCGGGGCGAACTTGCCCTTTGCTTCGGCCTGATGTGGAAGGATCCGTTTCAGTACTTGTTGCCCTACTTCAAATTTTCTAGGGCGTACCTTCTTATTGTAAGCTCTTGCCATTCTCTTCTCATACAATTGGCCATGACATACTGCTGCCAATCTCTTTTCATCAATTAGGCTCAACTGCTCTAATCGAGTTTTGACCCATTCATCATCATCAATCTCAGCTTCAGCGACAATTCGGAGGGATGGAATCTCAACTTCTGCTGGTATTACTGCTTCAGTTCCGTATACCAGCAAGTAAGGAGTTGTACCTACTGAAGTGCGAACCGTAGTGCGATAACCCAACAATGCAAATGGTAGCTTTTCATGCCATTGCCTAGATCCTTCTACCATTTTTCTCAGTATCTTCTTTATATTCTTGTTTGCTGCCTCAACCGCGCCATTTGCTTTGGGACGATATGGGGTGGAATTACGGTGTGTAATCTTGAACTGTTGACACACTTCTTTCATCAAACCACTGTTAAGATTAGCACCATTGTCCGTGATAATCATCTTTGGGATCCCAAATCTACAGATGATATGGGAATGGACGAAGTCTACCACGGCTTTCTTGGTCACTGACTTGAATGTCTTCGCCTCCACCCACTTGGTGAAATAATCAATGGCTACTAGAATGAACCTATGACCGTTGGAAGCTATCGGCTCGATCGGTCCAATGACATCCATGCCCCACGCAACAAATGGCCATGGTGCTGACATCGTGTGCAATTCCGTTGGCGGAGAATGAATAAAATCTCCACGCACCTGACACTGATGGCACTTGCGCACAAAATTTATACAATCACGCTCCATGGTGAGCCAATAATATCCTGCCCGTAAGATCTTCTTTGCCAATACATACCCACTCATATGTGGCCCACAAACTCCGGCATACACCTCTGTCATCACTGTCGTGGCTTGGCCTGCATCTATACATCTTAACAATCCCACATCCGGGGTTCTCTTGTACAACACTCCTCCACTAAGGAAAAATCCGTTTGCCAATCGCCGAATAGCCCTCTTTTGATCTCCAGTTGCCTGCTCTGGGTATATTCCCATCCTGAGGTATTCTTGGACATCATGAAACCATGGCTCGCCATCCATTTCTTCCTCCACCACATTGCAATAGGCATGTTGATCCCGAACTTGAATATATAACGGATCAACATGAATCTTGTCCGGGTGATGCAACATCGATGCTAGAGTAGCCAAAGCATCGGCAACCTCATTATGCATTCTTGGGATATGTCTGAATTCTATTGACCGGAAACGCTTCGTCAGATCATGCAAACATTGGCGATACGGGATAAGCTTCAAATCTCTTGTTTCCCACTCATCTTGAACCTGATGTACCAGAAGGTCCGAGTCTCCCAAGACCAAGACGTCCCGGACATCCATGTCCACACCTAATCGTAACCCCAAAATGCATGCTTCGTATTCAGCCATATTGTTGGTACAATAGAAGCGCAACTGAGCCGTAACAGGATAATGATGTCCTGTTTTAGAAATAAGTACTGCTCCTATTCCGACTCCCTTTGCATTTGCTGCTCCGTCAAAGAAAAGCTTCCACCCTGGCTCCTTGGTCAGTTCTAACTCATCAATTTGCAACACTTCTTCATCTGGAAAATATGTCCTTAAAGGTTCGTATTCATTATCAACAGGATTCTCAGCTAAGTGATCGGCTAGTGCTTGGGCTTTCACGGCCGTCCTCGTCACATAGATGATGTCAAATTCTGTAAGTAATATTTGCCATTTTTCTAACCTTCCTGTAGGCATAGGTTTCTGGAAAATATACTTCAATGGATCCAAACGTGAAATGAGATAAGTAGTGTAGGAAGACAAATAATGCTTCAACTTCTGTGCCACCCAAGTTAGGGCGCAACATGTCTTCTCAAGATGAGTGTACTTAACTTCATATGTGGTGAACTTCTTACTGAGATAATAGATGGCTTGTTCCTTTCTGCCGGTGATGTCATGTTGCCCCAATACGCAGCCGAAAGAATTGTCCAAAACTGTTAGATAAAGAATCAGAGGCCTCCCGGGTTCAGGTGGAACCAACACAGGTGGGTTTGACAAATACTCCTTTATCTTATCAAAAGCCTCCTGGCATTCTTCAGTCCACTTGATTGCAGCATCCTTCTTTAACAACCTAAAAATAGGTTCACATGTTGATGTGAGCTGAGCAATGAATCGGCTGATGTAATTCAATCTTCCCAAAAGACTCATTACTTCAGTTTTGTTCGTTGGTGCTGGCAATTCTTGTACGGATTTGATCTTCGATGGATCCAACTCAATACCTCGCCGACTGATAATGAATCCTAGCATTTTTCCCGAGGGAACCCCAAATGCACATTTGGCTGGATTGAGCTTAATGTCGTACCTCCGAAGTCTCTGAAAAAACTTCCTCAGATCTGCTACATGGTCTTCCCGTCGCCTGGATTTTATGATTACATCGTCTACATACACCTCAATCTCTTTGTGTATCATGTCATGAAACACAGTGATCATTGCTCTCATGTATGTCGCCCCGGCGTTCTTCAAACCAAACGGCATTACCCTGTAGCAATAAGTTCCCCAAGGAGTGATGAAAGTTGTCTTTTCTGCATCTTCTTCATCCATTAGGATCTGATGGTATCCTGCATAGCAATCCACAAAGGATCCAATCTCACGCCCTGCGCAGTTGTCTATCAATATATGGATGTTGGGTAGTGGGAAGTTATCTTTCGGGCTTGCCCTGTTCAGATTGCTAGGCAAGCCCGACCATATTATCCCTTAAACCAGACAGTTATTAATCAAATTAATCTTAAACAGTAAATGATCATATCAGGTGATAACCGAATTATAAAACATACAAAATACGGTCCCAAACATATCGTGGTGTCACGAGACTGAGCCTCTACAGAATAGCATCCTAATACAATCAAGTCTAGGCAAGTAGGAAGTCAACAAGATGATAAAGAAGGAGAAACAAGCTCTGCGGACGCTGGCAGCTACCTCGTAATCTCCGCAAAAGTAGACAAGGATCAGCAGCTAAAATGTCTCAACTGCTCTCGGGGGCACCTGTGGATCTGCACAGAAAGTGCAGGGGAGTGGGGTGAGTATATTTCAACTCAGTGAGTAACAATAATAAATAATAACTGAAGGTAAGAAATCCCGTGCTATCACTTAGCAGTTCTAAGGCAACCCTCACAGGTACGTCATCACTATAGTAGAACTCTAACCTCCAATCTACGTTTATCTCTACCAGATTCTACACTGAACCAACCCTCACTCGTACCCCTACGGTGTACGGCCATCTCAACATATAAAGACACATACTTATGCCTATAGTGTATGAGTGTTCAAGTAGATAGTAGGATATGATTAAGTATAATACTGCGGCGTGCAGCCCGCTCCAATACATATACCGCTGCGGCGCGCAGCCCGCTCCATTTAACGTCGACGGCGCTCACTGGGGGTGTATACAGACTTCGGAGGGGCTCCCTAGGCCCAAGCACTATAATACCGCGGCGTGCAGCACGATCCACACAAATATTACTGCGGCGTGCAGTCCGATCCAATATATATATATGTATATATCTCTATATTGCTGCGGTGTGCAGCCCGATCCCATCATATACACCAGTGCTCACTGAGAATGTGTGCAGACTCAGACTCCGAAAGGGCTCCTACAGCCCAAGCGCAATGAAACTGCGGCGTGCAGTCCGTCCCACATGTATGTACATGTATATTATATGTATATTACTGCGGCGTGCAGTCCGATCCAATATATATACTGCTGCGGCGTGCAGCCCGATCCAATATAGGTATATGTATATAATACCTCATAATGGGTCCTCGACCCTATCCCGATCAGTATATACTTGGCCTCTCAGGCCCAATATAATATATATCACAGTGGGTCCTTGACCCGGTCTCAGTCAATATAGACTTGGCCTTTCAGGCCCAATATAACAAGGGAATTCCACCCTAGATAATCTCTCTCAATGTACATATCTAGTACGGGCTCATATTATGCTATACAGCTAGAGCTACGGCTGAGTGTATGTTTCTAACATGATATAAGGGTCACCTAGCTTTATAGGTTCCCTAATGCTCTACAGATCGGCACAAGGCCCCAAATATGGCTATTAACCCAATTGTACAGCTATAATCTCAGTAACAGTCATACAACACAGTATTCTATTAGCCGGGAAGGACCAATTCCGAACCCCCAATCACAATGTCACCACGCCCGTCATAGAACGTGTGTCTCATCTCAATATAGCACTGCGAAGTGCTAGTACGGGGTTTCAAACCCTCGGTACATTATTTACTACTACCACTCACCTCGAACCGGTAGAAGCTTCAATCCGCCTTGCGCTTGCCTCGCAAATCAATCTCCTCGGGTGCCAAATCTGCTCAAAATCATAGAGAATGCATCAATATACGCTAATTTCACGAAATTCATTCGAAATAACCCAATTTATATCAAAACCCACAAGTTGTCAAAACCCGACTTTTGGTACACTTGTTGAAAAATTACAAAAATCACATATTCGGAATCCTCGTCTCGATACGAGTCTAGGCATATAAAATTTACCAAAATCGGACTCCATTTGCCCACTCAAATCGGTGTTTTTCTTTAATTTAGGCCTAGGGCTCAAACCCACCTTTAATCTTCCATTTACAGGGATTTAACCAAGGATTTCATGTTAAAATGATGTAATTAAGCCACAAAACTTACCTCCAACGATAACCCGATGTTCTCCCGGCAATAACTCGCCCAAATCGCCCAATTCGCCTTCAAGAACCGAGCCCCAAATGTTTTGCAACTTATGAAATTTTAACCCTTCTGTTATTTTTAACACAGGCGCGATTTCCGCTTCTGCGGACCAAAATCCGCCTCTGCGAGGCCGCCTCTGCGACCAAATGGTCGCTTCTGCGAAAATACTCCTAGCCGCCCAGCTTCGCTTCTGCGGCCCAGGTCTCGCTCCTGCGAGACCGCTCCTGCGAAACCCCCTTCCGCTCCTGCGAGCCTTACCGCTTCTGCGCATCAGAGTCCGCTCCTGCGGACTCGCTTAGGCGACAAGTCTTCCGCTTCTGCGGATCCTCCCATAACGAGCCCAGACCGCTTCTGCGGTCTTTCCTTCCGCACCTGCGGTGCCGCCCTTGCGGACCAGGATCCGCCTCGCCGAACCCTAGCGCTTCTGCTCTCATTTTCCGCTCCTGCGGGCTCGCTCCTGCGCCCCCATTTCCGCAGGAGCGAAAACAACAGAACCAGAACTCTTCAAACCTTTAATTTCCATGTTTTTCTCCCGATTTACCATCCAAAAACACCCGGAGGCCCCCGGGACCTCATCCAAACACACCAACACATCTTAATACCTTATTCGAACTTGTTCCAATTCTCAAAACACGTCTAATAACATCAAAACCCATAATTCACATCGAATTCAAGCCTAAATTCCTTAAAACATTCCGAATTACACAATCAATCAAAAACCCGACTAAACGACGTCCGAATGATCTGAAATTTTGCAGACACATCCAAAATCACATAACGAAGCTACAGAAATTGTCGGAATTCCATTCCGACTCCCGGATCAAAATATCACCTACCATCCGGTTTTCGCCAAATTTCAACCTTCGCCAATTCAAGCCTAAAACTACACCGGACCTCCGAATTCAATTCCGATTGTTCTCCTAAGTCATAAATGATCCCCCGGGACTAATCGAATCATCAGAATCCGGTTCCGAGCTCTCTAACTACATAGTCAACTCCGGGTTGACTTTCCTTATTCAAGTTTCCTTCAAAAAGGTTATATGCCTCATTTTCATTTCAATTCACTCCTAACTTCCCCGATAGACTCTAATACTGATATAAAAGCATGAATTATGTAATTACAACATAACGGGGTGGTAATTCCAGTGACGACGGGACGGGTCGTCACAGTTGGGTAGTGGGAAGTTATCTTTCGGGCTTGCCCTGTTCAGATTGCGATAATCGACACATACCCGAATTTTCCCATCCTTCTTCGGCACTGGCACCACATTGGCCAACCATTCGGGATATCGAGTAACCCGAATAACCTTTGCTATCAACTGCTTGGTTACTTCTTCTTTGATCTTTACGCTCATATCGGTTTTGAACTTCCTCAATTTCTGCTTGACAGGAGGACATGCCGGATCAATGGGCAATTTATGTACCACTAGATCCGTGCTTAACCCTGGCATGTCATCATACGACCATGCAAAAATATCTTTGAATTCAAACAGTGTTTTGATTAGCTCTTCCCCGATACTCGGCTCAATGTGAATGCTGATTTTGGTTTCCCTAACATTATCCTCATCTCCTAAGTTGACACAGCTTCAGTATCGTTTAAGTTAGGCTTAGGTTTTTCTTCAAAATGAGTTAATTCCCTGTTAATATCTTCAAAAGCCTCATCTTCCTCGTATTCCGATTCATCCTCATAATTAACTTCGTGCATAATTAATTTGGATTCAGATTGACTTCTTAGACTAGGTTGAAGATCCGTTGTGCATGCCATGACATTGGAACCGGTGAAAACAGAACTGTTCATAAATGAAAAGATACAAAAATCAAAAATCAAGAAAATAAAGGAAACTTTCATTTTTATTGAAAATGAGGGATAACAGAGTTTCACACTACAAATAAATCAAAACTGGATTACAACTCCGGAATAATCCAGGAAACAAAAGAAAATCCAGAGCCTACTACCAAGACTTCTTCCAAATGGGAAGAGGAGTAGCCGTCCAATTGTTGGTTTTGGCCTTGGGCCCCATATACTGTACGTCTGCATTACTAGAACCTTCTCCAGCTTCGATCATGTTAACATCAGCGAACAACCTTTCAAAACTCTTATCCAGATCTCCATCTGGCCTAATTGACGGTCCGAGGATCTTTGGGTTTGACATCCTCCTGAAACTTGCTTTCACAAAAGACCGGGAGAGGCGTGGAACTGGCTTGGGAAGGGCCCAGACTTTCTTCTTCATTTTGTGAGCTCTCTTCACATCTACAACCGTCGGCTTGAACCCTAACCCGAATGTCTCCAAATTTTCAGGCAAAGAAACGGGTTGAATGATACCTTGGAGTTTGGCTCCCAAACCTTTTCCCGGTATGAACCCACAGTTCATCATTTCTGAGGCGATCATGAAGGTTGAAGCTGAGATCCTCAAGGTCCTCACCTTCGGAAACCTTGTCCACTGAAACCCCTTCGAAGACTTGGTATACCCATGGTCCCTTATCATCCTCCGTTTCTATGAATGGCACCACGTTATCACTCATAATGCCTATGCCATCATCCCCGTGTAATACTATCTCCCGTCTATCCCACTCGAACTTAACCATCTGGTGCAGCGTAGAAGGCACTGCTTTGGCGGCATGAATCCAGGGTCGCCCCAATAGCAGAGTGTATGATGCAGTCACATCCACCACCTGGAATTCCATAGTGAAATCGACTGGGCCAATGGTCAGTTCTAATATGATATCACCCACCGAGCTAGTATTCCCTCCATCAAATCCTCTGATGCAAACGTTATTCTTACGGACTCTATCCTGATCAATCTTCAGTTTGTTCAGAGTAGCCAAAGTACAAATATTGGCACTTGAACCATTATCCACCAATACACGATTGACCACTTAGTCTTCACACTTCACGATCAAGTATAAGGCTTTATTATGTTCTGTGCCCTCTTTTGGCAATTCATCATCAGAAAATGTCACTCGGTTGACTTCAAAGATTTTATGCACAATCTTCTCCAAGTGATTTACAGAAAGCTTTTCCGGAACATGGGCCTCATTCAGGATCTTCAACAAAGCCTGGCAATGATCCTTGGAATGGATTAACAAAGATAACAATGAAATTTGGGCTGGGGTTTTCCTCAACTGCTCCACAATAGAGTAGTCTTGGGCTTTCATCTTCTTCAAGAACTCTTCAGCTTCCTCTTCTGTTACTGGCTTTTTCACCGCTGTGGGATTAGATTTCCTCAACTCTACGGGAGCATAACACCGTCCCGATCGAGTCAAACCCTGGGCTTCACAACTGACTTCCTCCACTGACTTCCCTTTGTATATCACTGTTGCCTTTTCATACTTCCAAGGCACAGCCTTGCTATCTGTTACTGGCAACTGAACTACCGGCTTTATGATGACCGGTTCCCTACAAACTCCTTTCACGATCATTACTGGTGCAGATGATGCTCCGGACACAACCAACTTTGTTGTTTTTGGTTTCTCCGTAGTGGCCGATGGGCTTTTCCCCAATATTATCACAGGCTTGACAACCTCCCTCTTAGTTAGTACCTCCCCTTCCACACTGGTTGATTTCTCTTTTGTACTGTCTCTGATCATCATCACTGTCTGCGATGGCTTCTTGGGTTCTTCCTTTCCTTGCACGATCTCGATCATACAGGCTTCATGGTGGGTTGGTAGTGGGTTTTGGTTAATGTTTGGTACCTCGGGTGCCTGAACCTCAATCTTATTAGCATCAATAAGATCTTGGATTGCATGCTTCAGTTTCCAACATCTCTCAGTAGTATGCCCGGGAGCCCCTTGTGACGACCCAAAGGGTCATCACTTATTTAATTAATCATTTCGAGCTTCTGAGGCCTTGAAAACCTCATTCCATGTTGCCTCAATTTACGTGCACGATCCGAGCATGTAGCCGAAAAGATTTTGTGATAGAAAATATGAATTCTATGAGAAATTCGGATAAAAATGATATTAATATTGATATGGTTGACTTCGGTCAACATTTTTGGTAAACGGATCCGGACCCGAGATTGGATGGTTCCGAGAGGTCCGTAGAAAAATATGGGACTTGGACATGCGTCCGGAGTCGAATTCCGAGGCCTAGAGCCCAAGTTATGAATTTTTATGTGAAATTGTTTTTAATGCAATTATTAAAGGAAATAAATTAATTGACCTTGGTATCGGGCTCGTATTTTGGTTCCGACGCCCGGTACAAGTCTTAAATATTATATATGTGATTTCTGTAAAGTTTGGTGACATTTGGATGTCGTTTGAGATGTTTTGGACCTTGAGTTCCAAGTTAAGAAGTTTTGAAAATCAAAAGTGTGAAAATCATGAGTTTGAGGCTTGATTTGATTAAAACGAAGTGATATTGGCGATATGATCGCACGAACAAGTCCATAATGTGTTATTGAGGTTATGTGCATATTTGGTTTGGAGCCCCGAGGGCTCGGGTGAATTTTGGATAGGCCACGAGATCAATTTTTCATGTTAGAAGTTGTTGTCTGCAACTGGTCTGCAGAGTTCGCAAATGTGAACAATAGTTCGCAAATGCGAACTCCCCCCTATTCTGCAGAGTTCGCAAATGCGAACTCCCCCCTATTGTGCCTGTGTTCGCAAATGCGAACAATAGTTCGCAAATGCGAACTTGACCCTTCTGTGCTTGTGTTCGCAAATGCGAGCTACAGTTCGCAAATGCGAACTGGCCACTATTCTGCCTGGGTTCGCAAATGCGAACAATAGTTCGCAAATGCGAACCTCCCCATATTTAGCCTCTGTTCGCAATTGCGAACAATAGTTCGCAAATGCGAACTTCCCAGTTTTGCCTTGGCTTCGCAAATGCGAAGAAAAGTTCGCAAATGCGAACTTCCCACCCTTAGCTTATTTTTCAAACTCCAGAAATTGGTCGGGGTTCGCAATTGCGAACCCATGTTCGCAAATGCGAACACAGAGACTCTGAAAAACACAAATTTCAGTCATTTCTTCACATTTTACAAAACCAAAACACCCATTTGCGATTCTTCAAGGATTTCTTCTTCATCAAAACGATTGTAAGTCACTTTTTACTTAATTCTTTCAATTCCTAGCATCATTAAACATGTTTTTCATAAGAAATCAAAGATTTTCATGGTAAAATTCTTGTTTTTGTTAGAAAATAGGGTTTTTCATAAATTGGGGAATTGGACCTCGAATTGAGGTCCGATTTTAAAACAAATTATATATATGAACTCGTGGGGGAATGGGTAACCGGATTTTGGTCCTAACCCCGAATTCCGACCATGTGGGCCCGGGGTTGAAATTTACTATTCATGGCAGAATGTTGTAAAAGTGGTATTTGGTATTAAGAACTAGTTTGTTGAGTAAGAATTGATGATATTAAATCAATTGTGTATAGATACGGTTGAATTGGAGCCAAATTGAAAGAAAAGACATTTCCACGGAGTGAATTGTTCATAAGCATTCGAGGTAAGTGTTTGTTCTATCCTAGCTTGAGGGAATAGGATTACGTGTTATGTGTTATGTGATCGAGTGTGGTGTATGGGCTGTGGTGACGAGCATCCATACACTGGCGTCTAGTATGACCGTGAGTCGTTGGAAAATGATATTTTGAGATATATTACAGGTGAATCGTTATTGTTCTCCCTTGTTGGGACTTGTTGTGAAGATAATTATTGATTGCCCTTGATGGGACGATTTATGAATTGTTGTTTCTTTCTCTGCCCTTAACCGTGATTGTTATTTGGGTGAGGAAGAGTGATAATGCACGAAGGGTGATGCCGTGCCATGTTTATTTATTTATGCACGAAGGTTAATGCCGTGCCATGTTTATTTATTTATGCACGAAGGTTAATGCCGTGCCATGTTTATTTATTTATGCACGAAGGTTAATGCCGTGCCATGTTTATTTATTGATTATGCACGAAGGATCATGCCGTGCCCTCTTATTGAACCATGTACGAAGGATCATGCCGTACTATGGATGTGAGGATGAGAGTAAAAGCACGAAGGGTGATGCCATGTACTTTATTTGTTTGTTTGGTGAGGATGAGAGTAAAAGCACGAAGGGTGATGTCGTGCAATTGCTTGCTATTTCTTGAAGTGATATTATTCGTGTTTACATTATACTTTGTTTTTCCTTGTGAAATTATTAACTGTGGTTAATTGTTGAATTCTTTAAGATATTCCTTATCGTGTTATTACTTGATTATTTCTTGTTATTTTGTGGTACACATATATATATTGAATTGCACAGGTTTATGTGAGTGTCTGGTCCTAGGCTTGTCACTACTTCGCCGGGATAGGCCAGGCACTTACCAACACATGGGGTCGGTTGTGCTGATGCTACACTTCTGTGCGTTTTTGCACAGGTCCAGGTTACGATCAGGAGCAGCAGCAGCAGTAAATAGATTGCGTGGGAGTTGATCACATTTGAGACCGAGGTAGCTTGCGGACGTCCGCAGGCCCGGCGTCTCTTTCTCTATTTATGTTAATAGCTGTAGTCTCGTTGTTCCGAGACAAACAGAATTATGTTATATTTCCTTCAGACTTTTATGTGTAGTATTCCATAGTAGTTTGTGAGTTGGTGACTCCAAGTCTTGGGTAGAGGATTTCAGTATGATTTTTACCTTGTGATTTGTTATTTCCATTTCGATAAAGTATTCCGCATTTATTTAATTAAAATTATGTTAAAAACAGGATAGTATGAATACAGTGGCTTGCCTAGCTACCATGAGTAGGCGCCATCACGATCTCGATGTTGGGGGAAAATCCGGGTCGTGACAAGTTGGTATCAGAGCTCTAGGTTACATATGTCTCACCACTCACGAACAAGCTTAGTAGAGTTTGAGAGGTAGGTACGGAGATGTCTGTACTTGTCCTCCAGAGTCTATTGAGTTAGGAAAGAGTCTCTCATTTGTTCTTTCTTGTCGTGCGACTTGTTCCTCAATTATTGATTGAATTTCTATTCTGTCCTTTCGCAGATGGTAAGGACACGCGCTTCTTCGTCCGCTGACCAGCAGCCCGAGCCCCAGGCAGCTCCCGTGAGGGGCAGGGGCCAAGGCCGTATTAGAGGCCGTGGTAGGGGTAGAGCTCGGCCCCAGGCAGCTACTCCAGAGGTGGAGCCTCATATTGAGATTGACGAGGAGGCTCCAGTCCCAGCAGCTCCAGTGGGCCCAGCTCAGGTCCCAGGAGAGGCTTTATTTACCCCGGATCTCCGGGATGCTTTGGTCGGAATAGCGGGATTTATGGACAGCATTGCCAGAGCGGGTTTATTATCAGTTGCACCAGCCGCTTCTCAGGCTGGAGGAGGGGCCCGGACTCCTATTGCTCGTACTCCGGAGCCAGTAGCTCCTCAGCCTCAGGCACCAGTGGTTCAGCCAGCTGTGGCCACTCAGTCAGGTACCACAGCTCATGCAGGTGATGGAGCGGCCATGACTTCTGATTCGTTATGGAGACTTGATCGGTTCTCCAAGCTATTTACCACTACATTCAGTGGAGCCGCATTAGAGGATCCTCAGGACTTCTTATTCAGTTGCCATGAGATTCTCAAGACTATGGGGATCGTGGAGACAAACGGAGTTGACTTCCGTACCTTCAGACTTGCAGGATCCGCCAAGACTTGGTGGAGAGATTATTGCTCGACTCGACCAGCAGGGTCCCCGACTTTATCATGGGATCGGTTTGCGGAACTATTTATGGAGAAGCTTCTCCCTGCTACTCGAGAGGATGTACTTCGGAGGCGGCTTGAGCGCCTCCATCAGGGCACTATGACGGTTACACAGTATGAGACAAGATTTATCGACTTGGCTCGTCATGCAGTGGTGATACTTCCCACGGAGCGGGAGAGGGTCCGCAGGTTTATAGATGGGCTTAATCAGCCGATTAGACTCCAGATGGCTATGGGCGTGGGGAGTGACATATCATTTCAGAAGGCAGCCAATGCAGCACGCAGAGTTGAGATGGCTCTCGCTAGAGGAGGCGGTTATTCTTCGGATAAGAGGCCTCGTCATTCGGGTAGGTTTGGTGCTTCTTCCTCTGGTAGCAGAGAATCCTTTGATAGAGGCCAGTCCTCCAGGCCTTTTCATTCCGCCCTTCAGGCTTCACAGGGTGGACCAGGTGATCGTGGTTTTCATGGGCATTATTCAGACCAGCCTCCTATTAATGCTCGGCCTCTTCAGAATGTTCGTGGAGGCCATTCAGGTCGTCAGGGCCAGCAGCCCTATCAGTCTAAGAGTTGCTACGGTTGTGGTGACCCACGTCATTTTATCAGGGTATTTCCCTCGAGCAGCGGGCAACTCTCAGCAGCGAGGTCCTCGTCCTATGATTCAGGCCCCAGCTGACCCTCAGCCTGCCCAGCCAGCCACAGGCGGGGGTAGAGATTATAGAGGTGGAGGTCGAGACCGTAGAGGTGGAGACCGTCCAGCTAGAGGTAGAGGTCAGCCAGTTGATGGTCGTCCTAGAGACGCAACTCAGAGGGGAGGTGCAGATCCCCGATTCTATGCTTTACCAGCCAGGCCAGAGGCAGAGGCATCAGATACCGTGATTATAGGTACTATTCTTGTGTGTGGCAGAGGTGCTTCAGTATTATTTGACCCGGGATCTACATATTCCTATGTGTCTTCCTACTTCGCACCGTATTTGGTCGTGCCCGCCTATGCTCTGGATATTCCAGTTTATGTGGCTACACCAGCTGGGTGACTCCATTGTAGTCGATCGGGTGCATCGTTCGTGCGTAGTTATATTTGGGGGTCTTGAGACCCGTGTTGATCTGTTGCTCTTGGATATGGTAGATTTTGATGTCATATTGGGGATGGACTGGTTGTCCCCATACCATGCTATTCTTGATTGTCATGCTAAGACCGTCACCTTAGCCTTGCCAGAATCACCCCGATTAGAGTGGAAGGGTACCTCAAGCCACTCCGTTCGCACCGTTATTTCCTATGTTAAGGCTCGACGTATGGTCGAGAAGGGGTGTCTAGCTTATCTGGCTTATGTTCGTGATTCCAGCGCAGAAGTTCCTTCCATTGAGTCGGTCCCTATTGCACGGGAGTTTTCGGAGGTTTTTCCTTCAGACCTGCCGGGCATGCCACCCGACAGGGATATTGATTTCTGTATTGATCTGGCACCGGGTACTCAGCCCATCTCTATTCCACCCTATCGTATAGCCCCGCCGGAACTAAAAGAGTTAAAAGATCAGTTGCAGGATCTTCTTGAGAAGGGCTTTATCAGGCCCAGTGTTTCTCCCTGGGGAGCATCTGTATTATTTGTAAAGAAGAAGGATGGCTCGATGCGGATGTGTATTGATTACCGGCAGTTAAACAAGGTGACTATCAAAAATAAATATCCACCGCCGAGGATTGATGATTTGTTTGACCAGCTCCAGGGAGCGAGGGTATTCTCTAAGATAGACTTGAGGTCAGGCTACCATCAGTTGAAGATCAGGGCGGCTGACATTCCTAAGACAGCCTTTCGCTCTAGATATGGGCATTATGAGTTCTTGGTCATGTCCTTCGGGTTGACCAATGCCCCGGCAGCATTCATGGAGTTGATGAATCGGGTATTCAGGCCTTACTTAGATCTGTTCGTGATAGTCTTCATAGATGACATCCTGGTGTACTCCCGCAGCCAGGAAGAGCACGAGCAGCACCTCAGAGTGGTTCTTCAGACTCTGAAAGATAACCGACTATATGCCAAATTTTCTAAATGTGAGTTCTGGCTGAGTTCGGTAGCATTTCTGGGTCACATTGTATCAGTGGAAGGTATTCAGGTAGACCCAAAGAAGATTGAGGCAGTCCGGAATTGGCCTCGACCAGCTTCAGTGACTGAGATCCGGAGTTTCTTGGGATTAGCAGGTTACTACCGTCGTTTTGTAGAGGGGTTTTCTTCTATTGCGGCCCCGATGACCAGGTTGACCCAGAAGGGTGTCCAGTTTCAGTGGTCAGAGGAGTGTGAGGCGAGCTTTCAGAAGCTCAAGACAGCCTTGACCACCGCACCGGTGTTGATACTACCTACGGGTACAGGGCCTTATACAGTTTATTGTGACGCCTCTCGTACAGGGCTTGGAGCGGTATTGATGCAGGATGGTAAGGTTATTGCTTATGCTTCGAGACAGTTAAAAATACATGAGAAGAATTATCCAGTTCATGATCTTGATTTAGCAGCAGTGGTCCATACCTTAAAGGAGGCATTATCTATATAGGGTGACCTGTGAGGTGTACACTGATCACAAAATCCTAGAGTACTTGTTCAAGCAAAAGGAGTTGAATCTATGACAGCGGAGATGGTTAGAGTTGCTAAAAGACTATGATGTTACTATCTTATATCACCCAGGTAAGGCCAATGTGGTGGTCGATGCATTGAGTAGAAAGTATGCCAGCATGGGTAGTCTTGCATATATTCCGGTCAATCAGAGACCATTAGCTCTAGATGTCCAGGCCTTAGCCAACCGGTTCGTGAGATTAGACATTTCTGAGCCTAGCAGAGTGTTAGCCTGCACGGTCGCTCGTTCTTCCTTATTAGAGCGTATCCGTGAGAGGCAATTTGATGATCCTCATTTGCGTGAGTTGAGAGATACAATACAGCGGGGAGGTGCCACACAGGTAAACCTAGATGATGATGGGGTATTGAAATTGCAGGGTCGAGTTTGTGTGCCCAATGTCGAAGGGATTCGAGAGTTGATCTTAGCGGAGGCCCACAGTTCGCGATATTCTATTCACCCAGGCGCCGCGAAGATGTACCAGGACTTACGACAACACTATTGGTGGCGCAGAATGAAGAAAGATATCGTTGCGTATGTCGCTCGGTGTCTAAATTGTCGGCAGGTGAAATATGAGCACCAGAGACCTGGTGGTGTATTCCAGAGGATTGAAATTCCCGAGTGGAAATGGGAGCGGATCACTATGGACTTCGTTACTGGACTTCCTTTGACTCGGAGGAAATTTGATGCTATTTGGGTCATTGTTGATAGGCTGACCAAGTCGGCACACTTTATTCCAGTATCTGTCTCCTACTCGTCGGAAAGGTTAGCGGAGGTTTACATTAGGGAGATTGTTCGTCTCCATGGGGTGCCAGTATCTATTATCTCTGATCGGGGTACGCAGTTTACCTCGCGGTTCTGGAGAGCGGTCCAGCAGGAGTTAGGCACCCAGGTTCAGTTGAGTACAGCATTTCATCCTCAGACGGATGGCCAGTCCGAGAGGACTATTCAGATTCTTGAGGACATGCTTCGAGCATGTGTTATTGATTTCGGAGGCTCGTGGGACCAGTTTCTACCATTAGCAGAGTTCGCCTACAATAACAGTTACCAATCTAGCATCCGGATGGCTCCGTATGAGGCGTTGTATGGTAGGCGATGTCGATCACCAGTTGGATGGTTTGAACCGGAGAGGCTCGGTTGTTGGGTACAGACTTAGTTCAGGAGGCCTTGGATAAGGTCAAGACTATTCAGGAGAGATTGCGTTCAGCTCAGTCCAGGCAAAAGACTTATGCGGATCGTAAGGTTCGAGATGTAGATTTCATGGTCGGTGAACGAGTATTGCTCCGGGTGTCGCCTATGAAGGGCGTGATGAGGTTTGGCAAGAAGGGCAAGCTCAGCTCTAGGTATATTGGTCCATTTGAGATTCTAGACAGAGTGGGAGGGGTGGCTTACAGATTAGCTTTGCCGCCTAGCTTATCAGCCATGCATCCGGTTTTTCATGTATCTATGCTTCGGAGATACCACGGTGATCCCACACATGTGTTAGACTACAGTACTGTCCAATTGGACAATGATCTATCTTACGAGGAGGAGCCGGTAGCCATTCTAGACCGGCAGGTTCGACAGCTGAGGTCGAAGAGTTATCCTTCTGTGCGTGTTCGGTGGAGAGGTCAGCCTCCTGAGGCATCGACCTGGGAGTCCGAGTCTGATATGCGGAGCCGTTACCCACACTTGTTTCCTGACTCAGGTACTTCTTTCTTTTGTCCGTTCGAGGACGAACGGTTGTTTTAGAGGTGGAGATTGTGACGACCCAAAGGGTCATCACTTATTTTATTAATCATTTCGAGCTTTTGAGGCCTTGAAAACCTCATTCCATGTTGCCTCGATTTACGTGCATGATCCGAGCATGTAGCCGAAAAGATTTTGTGATAGAAAATATGAATTCTATGAGAAATTCGGATAAAAATGATATTAATATTGATATGGTTGACTTCGGTCAACATTTTTGGTAAACGGATCCGGACCCGAGATTGGATGGTCCCGAGAGGTCCGTAGAAAAATATGGGACTTGGACATGCGTCCGGAGTCGAATTCCGAGGCCTAGAGCCCAAGTTATGAATTTTTATGTGAAATTGTTTTTGATGCAATTATTAAAGGAAATAAATTAATTGACCTTGGTATTGGGCTCGTATTTTGGTTCCGACGCCCGGTACAAGTCTTAAATATTATATATGTGATTTCTGTAAAGTTTGGTGACATTTGGATGTCGTTTGAGATGTTTTGGACCTTGAGTTCCAAGTTAAGAAGTTTTGAAAATCAAAAGTGTGAAAATCATGAGTTTGAGGCTTGATTTGATTAAAACGAAGTGATATTGGCGACATGATCGCACGAACAAGTCCATAATGTGTTTTTGAGGTTATGTGCATATTTGGTTTGGAGCCCCGAGGGCTCGGGTGAATTTTGGATAGGCCACGAGATCAATTTTTCATGTTAGAAGTTGCTGTCTGCAACTGGTCTGCAGAGTTCGCAAATGCGAACAATAGTTCGCAAATGCGAACTCCCCCTATTCTGCAGAGTTCGCAAATACGAACAATAGTTCGCAAATGCGAACTCCCCAATTCAGTCGTGTTCGCAAATGCGAACAATAGTTCGCAAATGCGAACTTGACCCTATTGTGCTTGTGTTCGCAAATGCGAGCTATAGTTCGCAAATGCGAACTGGCCACTATTCTGCCTGGGTTCGCAAATGCGAACAATAGTTCGCAAATGCGAACCTCCCCATATTTAGCCTGTGTTCGCAATTGCGAACAATAGTTCGCAAATGCGAACTTCCCAGTTTTGCCTTGGCTTCGCAAATGCGACGAACTGTTCGCAAATGCGAACTTCCCACCCTTAGCTTATTTTTCAAACTCCGGAAATTGGTCGGGGTTCGCAATTGCGAACCCATGTTCGCAAATGCGAACACAGAGACCTGAAAAACACGAATTTCAGTCATTTCTTCACATTTTACAAAACCAAAACACCCATTTGCGATTCTTCAAGGATTTCGTCTTCATCAAAACGATTGTAAGTCACTTTTTACTTAATTCTTTCAATTCCTAACATCATTAAACATGTTTTTCATAAGAAATCAAAGATTTTCATGGCAAAATTCTTGTTTTTGTTAGAAAATAGAGTTTTTCATAAATTGGGGAATTGGACCTCGAATTGAGGTCCGATTTTGAAACAAATTATATATATGAACTCGTGGGGGAATGGGTAACCGGATTTTGGTCCTAACCCCGAATTCCGACCATGTGGGCCCGGGGTTGAAATTTACTATTCATGGCAGAATGTTGTAAAAGTGGTATTTGGTATTAAGAACTAGTTTGTTGAGTAAGAATTGATGATATTAAATCAATTGTGTATAGATACGGTTGGATTGGAGCCAAATTGAAAGAAAAGACATTTCCACGGAGTGAATTGTTCATAAGCATTCGAGGTAAGTGTTTGTTCTATCCTAGCTTGAGGGAATAAGATTATGTGTTATGTGTTATGTGATCGAGTGTGGTGTATGGGCTGTGGTGACGAGCATCCATACACCGGCGTCTAGTATGACCGTGAGTCATTGGAAAATGATATTTTGAGATATATTACAGGTGAATTGTTATTGTTCTCCCTTGTTGGGACTTGTTGTGAAGATAATTATTGATTGCCCTTGATGGGACGATTTATGAATTGTGGTTTCTTTCTCTGCCCTTAACCTGTGATTGTTATTTGGGTGAGGAAGAGTGATAATGCACGAAGGGTGATGCCGTGCCATGTTTATTTATTTATGCACGAAGGTTAATGCCGTGCCATGTTTATTTATTTATGCACGAAGGTTAATGCCGTGCCATGTTTATTTATTTATGCACGAAGGTTAATGCCGTGCCATGTTTATTTATTTATGCACGAAGGTTAATGCCGTGCCATGTTTATTTATTGATTATGCACGAAGGATCATGCCGTGCCCCTGTTATTGAACCATGTATGAAGGATCATGCCGTACTATGGATGTGAGGATGAGAGTAAAAGTACGAAGGGTGATGCCGTGTACTTTATTTGTTTGTTTGGTGAGGATGAGAGTAAAAGCACGAAGGGTGATGCCGTGCAATTGCTTGCTATTTCTTGAAGTGATATTATTCGTGTTTACATTATACTTTGTTTTCTTTGTGAAATTATTAATTGTGGTTAATTGTTGAATTCTTTAAGATATTCCTTATTGTGTTAATACTTGATTATTTCTTGTTATTTTGTGGTACACATATATATATATTGAATTGCACGGGGTTATGTGGGTGTCTGGTCCTAGGCTTGTCACTACTTCGCCGGGATAGGCCAGGCACTTACCAGCACATGGGGTCGGTTGTGCTGATGCTACACTTCTGTGCGTTTTTGCACAGGTCCAGGTTACGATCGGGAGCAGCAGCAGCAGTAAATAGATTGCGTGGGAGTTGATCACATTTGAGACCGAGATAGCTTGCAGACGTCCGCAGGCCCGGCGTCTCTTTCTTTATTTATGTTAATAGCTGTAGTCTCATTGTTCCGAGACAAACGGAATTATGTTATATTTCCTTCAGACTTTTATGTGTAGTATTCCATAGTAGTTTGTGAGTTGGTGACTCCAAGTCTTGGGTAGAGGATTTCAGTATGATTTTTACCTTGTGATTTGTTATTTCCATTTCGATAAAGTATTCCGCATTTATTTAATTAAAATTGTGTTAAAAACAGGATAGTATGAATACGGTGGCTTGCCTAGCTACCACGAGTAGGCGCCATCACGATCCCGATGTTGGGGGAAAATCCGGGTCGTGACACCCCTAAACAATATTCACATTTTACTGAGTGGTCCAAATTTTGAGGTAAGGGATTTGGTAATCTGGGCTCAATAGGACTCAACAAACCTATCTGCTTCAATTTGTGGAATAAAGCAGTATAAGCTTCTCCTAACTCGGTGAATGTCCTCTATCTCTGAGTCCTTTCACTCCTGAAAGTCGGATTTCCCCGGAAAGTTGGCCCTGTGGGATTTCTGTAGGCCCTTGGTGGTGGGTAGTTGTTATGGGGAGCTGGGTAGGCATTATGTGGGGTTGGCGCGCGCCATTGAGGGCGCGCTGGAGGTTGGGTGTATGATTGTGCTTGATGGACAGAAAAATGATGTTCTTGAGGGGGGTAATAGGATTGTGCGGGATAATTCGGAATATGTGGGTAATTTGGGTGAGGGGGCCTGAATTGGTGATGGGGGGTAGGACCTTTGGATCGGGACCAATTACCAGCTTCTACCGTTGTGACATCCTCTTTTTCCTTCTTTCCAAGCGCACCTCCTGTGCCGCTCTGAATAGCCTGCGTTGTTGCCTTGATCGCTGAATAACTTAAGATTTTGTTGGTCTTGAGGCCTTCTTCTATCATGCCTCCCATTTTGACCACTTCGTTGAAGGATTTTCCCACCGAGGTCACCAAATGACCGTAGTAAGTTGGCTCGAGAGTCTGTAGAAATTAATCTACCATCTCCCCCTCTCTCATAGGAGGATCAACTCTAGCCGCTTGTTCTCTCCAACGAAATCCAAATTCCCGGAAGCTCTCCCCCGGTTTCTTCTCCAGCTTTAACAATGTGAGACGGTCAGGGACGATCTCAAGATTATATTGAAAGTGCCCGGCAAATGATTGTGCCAAATCATCCCAAGTGTACCATCTGCTAGGATCTTGCCTTGTATACCATTCCAGCGCAGACCCGCTCAGACTCTGTCCAAAATAAGCTATCAGTAGCTCATCTTTGCCGCATGCACCCCTCATCGTGCCGCAAAATCCTCGTAGATGAGACATGGGATCACCGTGTCCCTCATATAGATCAAACTTTGGCATTTTGAATCCCGCCGGCAATTGAACATCGGGGAAAGGACACAGGTCTTTGTAGGCCACACTGACTTGGCTGCCCAACCCTTGCATATTCCTAAGGGATTGCTCCGGGCTCTTGAATTTCCGTAGCATCTCATCTTGTTCTGAGCTATTGGCCGGTTTTTCCACTGGGCTTCAAAGGGAGGAGTGTAGGTGGATGGTTCGGGTGCCCTGAACGTGGGTTCTGGGGGTAATACTGAGTGTCGTGAACCTGAAATAATGGTTCACTTGATGATCTTTGCAGTGGAGCTGGGGGAGGTGCCACAAAGACAGGGCCCTTCGGTGGTGGAGGGTTCTGATTTTGTGGTGGAGCTGGGTAGTCGTGAGCATCTCTTCCCCGGTGGTAATGGAGGTCCTGGGACTCTTGTCGAGGGACCGGGAGAAAAGTATTCTGGGGTAAAACCTGGTAGGAAAGTAGGAGTAGCGGGTACGTCAGGACTCTTTTGTGCTTTAGCTAGCGCCGTCTGCATTTCGCTCATTTCTAACCGCATCTGTTCCATTTTTTCAAGAGCTTCTTTGAGCATCTGGCTCATTGCTTTTTCTGACTCGTTGCTGTGGTCTGACCCAGTTATACTTTTAGGTACCGGTCCTTTTGATCTTGTATGATAATTGTGTGATGCCAGTACACTCTAACACTAACTGAACAGGAATAGCAACAAACTTGTTAGTGTTAAAATTTTAACAGATATGGTAAAAGCACATTGGGTATGCAATGTACCTATGTAATGAACCATTTCTATTATGCTTTTGCTTAGACCGCATGCGTCATCCCAACTTATCGTCTACGCCTATCCATTATTTCTCTTATTTCTCTTATTTATTTTCCCCTTTTTTACTATAAGTAATGGTCGAATCTTATGTAGATTGCCTACGTATCATGTCCCCGCATGAATCAGACCCTAGCGTAGTTCGTGTGAATACAATAAAAAATATTTTTCAAAAGGTTTTCCAAAAACAAACTGGATTTAACAACAAGTCAAACTTACAAAAGATGGTCAAAATACATTCAGCCCTTTTATACAAAAGTCTTATGACTAGACCCAAAAAGGAAATACAAGTTCATAACTAGGAAAGTTCTAAGATTTTGAGCTTTTGCGCCGGTGGGGCCCTGTTTGGCCTGGCTGTGGTCCTTGGTGCAAGACTTCTTTGCAGATCTTTCAATTCTTCCATGATCCGACGGACATAATCCATGATAGAGGAAAAAAAGGACATCCCGGGGCATCCTTTCACATGATAGGCACCTCATGTGAATGTAGCGTCCAATCTCGTCAATCCTTCTCCGAATGTTATCCCTTTCTCTGAATAACTGCTCTATCTGTCGGTTTTTTAATCCCAATATTCGCGCCTCATCCGTAAGTCGATCTTGGAATCTTTTCATTTGTCCCTCCATTCGGGCCATCATCTTGTAGCACCGCTCCTTGTCTTCTCTAGCTTCAAGAGCCTGTCTCTGGATCTGTTCTTGGAGTGTGAAAATTGTCTCTCTCAATGCCCCGACGCTCATCTCACAATCCCTTTTGACCTGCCGCAAGTATTCTCTTCTCTCCGCTGCGCCTCTTGCCCATCTGGCCTGCATCCCTTCCTTGCTAGCCTCAGACCTCTCCGACTTTTCTTGGCTTTCTCTGAGCTGTTGGTTTAGCTCGTCTATCAACCTTTGATCAGTTCGGCTTCTTGTTTGGCTGTTGGCTTCTTTTCTGATCCGCCAGATTCAAGCCTTGAGAGTGTCCTTTTCTTGAGTCAACTTCTTTTTGATCCCTTCGTCAGCTGCAATCTGTAAGCCATTTTCATATTGGAGATTCTGTACACGTTTCTCTAGTTCTCCAATACGATCTTTGTATTCATGTTCTTTAGCTAGCCAAACTAATCTTTCTTGGATTTTATCATCGAAAGCTTGAACGTGAGGTCTTTTGGTAGGTCTAATCGTCTCGAGCTCGGGCCCAGGGCTCACATGAAAACTTTTTTGAAACCAAGCAACATACTCGGGATCGAACTCGCCTTTTATTGGGTCCTGGCACTATGGTGTTACTCTTTAAATACCGGCAACAATGCCAATCTTCATTCACCATCTTCTCAGGGATAGCTGCCTCTGGATGCAATTCGATGGCTATGTTGCTCAAGTCCATCTTCTCTGGTATCACCTGATATCTCCCAAGTTGTCTCAAAACTCTTTGAGGCACATAGGGTTGTATACTTCTTGCCCCTATTATCATCAAATAGCCCTTTGAAGTAGTCATGTAAATAATCTCCTTTATCGGGAGCCATCCTATAGTCCATTCGATTTGATCCGCCCTCAATTTTCTTAGATAGAAAATCCATGCTTCAAACCCCTTGGGTGTTATAAAATCTCCCACCCTTTCTTCGTATTTAACGATGAAGTTGGTTCCATCTTGAAGCATGTTTTAAGAATTTAGGGTGGTGCCGAACATGTTCAATCATCCACATTTGCAGGAGAATGCTGCAGCCTTCAAAAAGTGGGCTTCCAGATTTGCATAAGGTCAAAGCCCGGTACATATCGGATAATACCGGTGGGACAATGGTGTGGTCTTTTTTATCCACAAGAACCTGTGCAATTCTTGCCATGCGGGTGTCTATGGAACCTTCTGAGTTTGGAAACACCGTGATTCCTAGAAATGCCACAATAAAAGCGACTCGGCGATGAATCTCCCATAGGCCTTTGTTTTGTTGGTTATTCAATCCCTTTTCATGTGTTTCAAATCCGTCCTGAGTTTCCGAATCTGTAATACAAGAAGTAGAACTTGCAACTCCCGTTTTGTACGCGATCATTGCTTGTTTTCTTGCTGATCTTCAAGAGATCAAAGAATTTATGCACCGATGGGGCCTTGGGAAATATGAGCTTCTGCTCCTTTAACTCTTGGCCGAAAGCAATGTAACCGGCTATTTCCTCTAAGGTAGGAGTGAGTTCGAAATCGGAGAAATGGAACACATTATTAACAGGATCCCAGAAGGTCACCAAAGCTTTGATCAAGTCATCCCGTGGCTTGACATACAGTATGTCTAGCAGAGGGCCCAAATGTTTTTTCACCCACACTCGACCATCTTCATCTAGATCATTCCACCATTCTTGTAGTTGTATCCGGGCTCTTTCCATGATAACCTGAGGTGATTCTTGGATAGCATCCATCTGATCCCGAAGATTCAAGGTATCAAGGGTGACTCTTAAACCTTTTATGAAAGCATATTTCCTTAAATGAAACAAATTACCGACTTATTTATGACCGAAAATCTTTGACACATTTTTAATGACTGTTTTTTTGTAAAAGGGAGATTGGACCCGATGGGGGTTGCCTACGTATCTCACATCCGGTGAGAATCAAATCGGCGTAGTTCGCCAAAGAAAACAAATCGAATTTTTTTTAAAAAAAAAAATCTATTTAAATCTTTTTAACACCCAAAAAAAAATATTATTTTTGAAGAAACGCTAATAGGATTTTGACATTGTTTGGACAAAACTTATTGTTATTCAATTTTATGCTGGTCAGCATGCCGATCTAATCAAATAAATGCACATAATCTCATGTAGCGGGATGGTCTTTTCATTTCAGGTTACCTGTCCTAGACGGACCCAACCCCTGTGTTGAGTCCCCTAAGTCAAATGCAACATGATGCAAACAAACGTTCCTACTAGGGATCCGGCATGAGGCTTTGTTATTCTAAGTTTAAAAACTGAGTTTATTGTTCTAAACCTGGCTTACCCGAGTGGACAACTGGGGTTGAGGAGGGGGTGACGTAACGGGAGCACTAAAGTCTGCCCGGCCTTGTCACTTACCCTAACACTCACTTACTTGGAATAATTTTGAAAAGTGGGCTACGCGAACGTATGCACCATTTTTTAGAACTCAAAAGGAAGTAGGATTTCGGCACAGTTTATATATACAGTTCAAATAATATCAAAGCAGTAAAAATCATCATTTTGCACATTAATCATTTATCATATAAAAATATCAGATAATAAACAAAGCCAAATACAACAATTATTCTAAGCTCGAATTTCTAACCCTGAACCAGTGGTTCTGGGTTAATGTCCCCAGCAGAGTCGCCAGAGTTGTCACACCTCCTTTTGGCGCAGGCCCGCGAGGGCGTGAATATAAAAAGGAGTTTTTCCAATTAAAGGACAACCAAAACGGGATTTATTTATTGAGATATTCTGAGTCTCCACTTGGGAGATTTATGGTGTCCCAAGTCACCGGTTGAATCTCGAATTGAGGAAAGGTTTGACTCTATTTAATGGTCCGCGAACTAGAAATCCGGATAAGAAATTCTGTTAACCCGGGAGAAGGTGTTAGGCATTCCCGAATTCCGTGGTTCTAGCACGGTCGCTCAACTGTTATATTTGGCTTGATTATCTGATTTATTAACAAATATGAACTAATGTGCAAACTACCACTCTAAACCGTTTTAATTGTTAGAACAAAATTATAATGTCGTGAGAATATATCTCGAATTTTGTCACATAAATGTGTCCGCAATTTTTGATATATTCCGACTTCATTGGGATTTGGATTGGGGTCACATAAATGTGTACCCGAGTTTAGGGAGGTACAATTATTAAATACGCGCTTAAAACTATTAACACGTTATTATTTTGAGAATGCCGTAAAAATTTACTAAAACGGCCAATCTCGGATTTCTAAATATATACACTTATGAGGACTTCACAGTTTTTGCGATTTATTTGGCGAGGCTCGTCTCATTTATTAACAAAATAATCCTAAATTGACTATATTTCCTATTTTTTTTATAAATAAAGAAGTATCTTAATTAATCTAGAAATAAAAAATGCAACACTTATCTAATTTATGACAAAAACTTAATGAAACAAATTTTAATATATGTTCAAACAGAAAATATTTTTTTTTTTCGGAATTATTTTATTAAATACGAAATTTCATAACTTAATAATAAAAGAAGCTAATTCAGAATAATATTAAAACTTGAATATATAAAAAGAAAAACTAATAAAATCATTTATTCAAAACTATTAAAAATTATAGCCATATTAAAGCTTATATGGTAAAAAATTATTTTTTATTCCAAATTGTTCAAAACTAAGCTTATTTTTAGAAAAACAGCAATTATAAATTGACTATAATTTTATTTAAATTCGTTTTTTATAAGCTAAAAAATATATTATTTGTTATATTTAGATAAATGTTTAATAAAAATAAACATTACTTAAATAAATATAAAAATAAAAGTGCAAAATCGACAACTAATATATATATATATATATATATATATATATATATATATATATATATATATATATATATATATATATATATATATATATATATATACAAACTAAACCAATTATCTTACAACTAACTTAAACTCATATTTTTTAATTTTTTACTATTTTTGAATTAAACCCTTGATGTTAACTATTTACAACTATTTACCAAAACCAAAATCAATCTTAATTATTTACACCTATATTTTGAGATGGTTAAACTTGAAAAGAATCAATTCTTGTGTTATTGAAAATTTAAATCGTACCTAAATGCCTAATTTACGCAAAATAATTAAAATTCACATTTTTATTGAATTTAACTACATATTAACAACTTAATTTATTAAAGACAATATTAAAGAAGTTCTAATTAATTTGATTAACAAAAGAGTAATTTATTCTTCCTTTTATTTACTAAATGATTTGAACATTAATAAACAGATTCATAATTATACTATTTAATAACCAATTTTAGAAGTGAATTATTATTACTACAAGAAGGCTTAATTATTTAACGTTATCACAAAAAACTTACAGAATATTAATATGGAATTTATTAAAACATAGTCTGTAAAAAAGATAGAAATAGAAACTATTTAAAATTTCAACAAAATTCTCATCTTTCTCATATATTCATCTTATCATTTAAACATGATTAGGTATGTACCTGATATTGGAAAGAAAAGAATACCGGTGATCAACACGGCAAATAACACAGCAAATCACAGCAACAGCAGTACAATCAAGAATACCAGTATCCGGATTTAAGCAATAAGAATCAACATCCCAGAATTGAGTTTCAAAATAAGACTTTGTAAAATAAAAACTAACACTCTTTTTTTTCAGATTTTTTTTTTCGTTTTTTTTGTTTTGTTTTTCTTTTCTTCACTATTTGGTAACACTCTTAAGATTTTTCAGATTTTTTCTCTCTAGGATTTTTTCTCTTCTTAATCTTCTTCCCCTTGTGAAATGAAATTATGATTCTTATATAGGCAAGACTAAAACTCTTTCTATAATTAAAAACAAATCATTATTAATTAAAAACTAAAAGTAAGACTTCCACTTTCTTTTATTTTAATCTAACTTTTAATTCCACTATGTTATGTTTTATTCTCCACTATACATATTCTATCAATACTTTAATTACCACTATCTTTTGTTTTGTCCCCCACTTTAATTTAACAATAATTAAATAACTAATGTACAAAATAACTTTAATTCAAATAATTGACTATAATTTAATGACTAAAATAACCCCAAAATTATTGAAATTTACTACTATACCCTTATCAGCTATAACCAATTCACCTAAATCAAACAACCAAAATATAGCAATTCTTAAAACAATTTTAACAATAATCCTAACAACATGATGAACAACCAAGAACAACAATATTTTTAAATAACACAACATTTTCGGATTTATCAACAATAATAAACAAGTAACTTCAAATCACTTAAGCTTAAATTAATTTGAACTTAACATGTCAAACAAACTATTTTAATTCTACAATTAAAATCCGAATTTAGAATTAAGCAAAAATAAAGAACCAAATTTAATCTAATAAACTCAATAATCATCTAAAAAATTCAATTTAAATCTACCAACATTACAACCAAGATTTAAGATGCAAAAATGATTGACTATAACATTTCTATATTAACAACTTAACAAAACACATGATTAAAGTATGAAAAATGAAGAAATAATCAAGAACATGATGAACAACAAAAAAGAAACAAAATCAACCATATACTTATCTAAATCCGAAAATATACATATATATATATAACATTTCTATATTAACAACTTAACAAAACACATGATTAAAGTATGAAAAATGAAGAAATAATCAAGAACATGATGAACAACAAAAAAGAAACAAAATCAACCATATACTTATCTAAATCCGAAAATATACATATATATATATATATATATATATATATATATATATATATTTATATATATAGAACCGGTCTATATATATACATATATTCGTAATATACATAGAAATGAAGTTCCTATATATATATATATATATATATAATATATCATCCGAAAAATAAAGATAAATAACTAAAAAAAATCTGTCCAAAAATGAAAATAACAACAATAATAATAAAACGAAATATATATACATATATACTACCCTAAAGCAATATATATATATATATATATGTGTTTTGCTAACATACTACGTGAAGGTAGTATATTAGCACCCTGCCCATTTTTTATTTCACAAATATATTCTGCCTGAAAAAATAAAAATAAAATAAAATATACATATATACATATAGTCATATATATTTAATATACCCATGTATACACGTATATACACAGCATATACATAGTATATACACATGCATAATTAGGGTTTTTATTACTTTATTCAAACATATATATATATATAACAACAACAACAACAACTACCCAGTATGTTCCCACAAAGTGGGGTCTGGGGAGGGTAATACGTACACAGGCCTTACCCCTACCCGAAAGGGTAGAGAGGCTGTTTCCGGCCGACCCTCGGCTCAGAAAAAGAGAGATGTTTATACCTATATACACGTGTATATACATATATATATATATATGTATATATATATATATATACATACCCTCGCCGGAAAAATCAAAAGAAAGGAAGATGAAGAAGAAAAGCTCGGGACATGCTCGGCGACGACAACAATCATGGTGACTGGAGCTCGGCAGCCATGGATGGGCTGGAGCTCGGCAACCATGGCCATGGTTGTCGGTTTTCTCGGCCAAAAATGACGCAGCAACCATGGCGAGGTTGCTGCTCGTCGACGGCAGGGATGCTGCGAGGCTGAGCAGGAAGTCGTCCAGCTGCTGCTGGCCGTGGCAACGACGGGGGAGGGGTGCTGGGGTTGGTGGTCGGCCATGGTGAGAGGGATGGAGGAAGAAGAAGAAGAGAGGGAATAGTTTGTGTGGAGGCTTTTGTGTTATGTGTGTTTTAGGTTTAGGGTTAGTTTGAATAGTGTATAGTAATTAGTATATGGGTTATGGGTTTGGGTCATGGGTTTGGGTTATGTGGTTTTGGGTTGGGTAGAATAGGTTTGGGCTCAAGTTTAAAAATTAAGAAGAGGCCCAATTCCGGATTTATCTTCTCTATATATATATTTTTTTTTAATTTTTTTATTTATTTATTATGAAAGAAAATGTTAAGATTAAATTATAAAAACTCAAAATTATCTTAAAAACACTAATTAACTCATAATAATAATTATCACACAATATATATATATATATATATATATATATATATATATATATATATATATATATATATATATATATATATATATATATATATATATATATATATATATATATATATATATATATATATATATATATATATATATATATATATATATATATATATATATATATATATATATATATATATATATATATATATATATATATATATATATATATATATATATATATATATATATATATATATATATATATATATATATATATATATATATATATATATATATATGCAAATAAATATGCACAGATAAATGCAAATAATACAAGAAAAATAACACAAAATTCACAAATATTGCAAACAACACAAAACTCTTTTATTTTGAATTTTTGGGAGTAATTCTCATATATGGCAAAAATCACGTGCTCGCAACTCCAATTCTTTGTCCTCTCTGTACTTTAACAGCATAATCAATCTTTATTATTATTTGGCATACAAAAACAGATCTATAAAATAATAAATTTCAGCAAGAAAAAAGGAAGAAATATAGTGATAAAGAAAGTATAGGAGAATGATATCTAACCGTCCATCTCAAAGAGAATTTTTGAACCTTAATTTTGTGGAAAGCCATGTTTACAGATGAAAGAGGTGAAACTGTATTCACATGTATTCAGTAGCATTCATTTATATATTTTAGATGTATTAAAAAGTTGTTATTATTCTCTTGTATTCCGTTTTAATTAGTTGTAATTAACTATTTTATTCAGCAGTAGTATTCAAGTGTTTTATATAACTGTATCCAGTTGTATTCATTTGTAGTTAGTTATATTCAACTATTTTATTCAGCAGAAGTTAGTTGTATTTTGTTGCATTCAAGAGTTTTATTCAGCTGTATTCAATTGTATTTTGTTGTATTCAATAGAAAAAAAAGGGAAGAAAATTGAGAAGTTCGATCAGATGTGTTGCTCTGGTTTTTTCTTCTTTTCACGTTTTTGAGCTGCTTTCTTTGAGCAAAATACAAATTAGTGTGTACTCGTTTTAGTTCTTTGAGTTAAATTAGGAGGCTATCATGTGACTTGATTTCCTTCCGTTTTTAATAAGTTTAAGTTCCCAGAATTTGTGCAAAAACGTTATTGTATTTCACTGAAATTTCGCTTGAATACATTTAAATACAACTAAAATTTCGCTTGAATATAGTTAAATACAGATAAAACTTAGCTAGATTTTCCGTTTTACGCCTATTTTTTTCTTGTATTAATGAATACAACCGTTTAAATACATGAAATACATTGTACAAAAACATAAAAGGTATCTATAGAACATAATATAACAAAAGGGTATCTATAAATGGCTAATTAGAACTAAAAGATGATGCTTTGTGAAAAATTCTCTAAAAAATATGGGAAGGTAAATCGTAATCAAATAAAATAAGCATAGAGATGTAAGAATGGTAACAATACTGTAGATCTAATAATGCTAGATAATATTATGAACTCAAGAAAAGTTGTTCGTCAGAAGTAAGAGATAGAGAGAGAATAAGAGAGAATGAGAGAGTCGTATTATTCAATAATAATAATACCGATGCATTTTACAATGGGAAGGTCCTCTTTATATAAGAAGAGGCCTTCCTTAAAATAATAAACAAAATACCAAACGTGGTCGACGTCTTCCTAGTGAGGACGTCAAGTTTTAAACGGCGTCGCCTTTGCCCTTACGTCCGAGCTATGCCCTTATTGTGGCAGATATATGCTTATTGGGCATACCCTTCGGCGTAGAGGCGTATAGGACCAAATTTTATCCCATACAGTTAGTCCCTCCGCTCGTTGGAGGTGCATCCAGTAGACGTCTTCAATGGGTGAAAATGTCGACCTCGTCTTTGGAAAATTTGACCTTATTATGGGGGCGATGACGTGAATAGGGGAAATATATGGCGTCATCAATCCGTTGACACGTGGTCTCCTTTTTAAAAAGATATCACCGCCGGCATGCGTCATGATTATACTTGATCCCGAGGCATTTCAGGAAATGATTTGACATTTTGGTTTCCCGCATCCGTTTTGGATCATGCCTCTTCGATTTCCGTGCATCTTAGCCCTATAAATAGGAGGAAGGTTCAATATTTTTATATTTCGAACTTCTGAACTCTTTCTACTTCCAGATTCATCTTCCTTGCCAGAAACTTCTACTTCGTGCTAAACTCTTCCATTTCTGTTGAAACCATCTTTCTCATTGTTAGAGCTTAATTTATAAAAAAATATTATGGTGAAACGTGGACAAAGCAGCAAAAAAGCCAAGGATGATACCCCATCTAGGGTTCAACCATCTTCTGGTGGTGACGGGAGAAAGGCAGAGAAACCCATCGTCCCTCTTAGTGTAGATAACGTCCTTTGAAAAGAGATACACGCTCATAGAGATTTCCCAAACAAGAGCCTAACCCCTCGTTTGGGATCACAACGAGTTGTTACAATCTCATTTGGACGACCTTCGAGAGGCGCACCAGATTCTAGACTATATGGAGATGGAGCCGGTCGGGATAGACTATGCCAATGTGCATCGGCCGGGATATTGCACATTTTACAAATATCTATTCTTGGTCGGTTACGGCCTCCTAGTTTATCCCCTTGTGGAGGAGCGCAACTATGCCGCTTTTACAATATGTGCAGGGCTCAGCTTACTCCCTATGCTTGGAATGTGTCATATTATGACCACCTACGCAGCTAGAGCCGAATGCAGTGTCTCGGTCCATCACCTCTTGAAGTTATTCAGCCCCGGTTACATAAGGGGTACCATGCTGCAACTAAAAATTTGTGGCACGAGGGGCTTGGTCGTTAAGGCCGACGACAAGACTAACCACCACTTCTGGCATAAATTTTTTTATATCAGGACGGAACACCCGTTGTTGAATCCTGAAGGGTTCCCGAAAAAGTGGAATCCAGAACGTAAGTGTTTTTACGTAAATTCAGTACTATTTGTGATCTCGGTCGTACGACCATTATAACTTCTTTTGTTTCCCTCATCCTTTTGTAGCAAGAGTTTTTCCACCTCAATTTGTTGAAAATATTAGGTCGTGGGTGGAGAGGGTGATTCCATTTACGGAGGAATACCGCACATGGTCTGCATTCCGTGAGCGATATGTCCCACCAGGTAACTCTTTGACTATGGTTTGGAGGTTTCATTGGGTTTTGTTACCTGACTTATTTATATTGGTAGGTCGGAGCGCCCCCAAGAAGAAGACATAGAATGTCGATGCCTCGTCTGGGTTGGGGACTGATTCTGGAGATGAGTACATACCATGTGACTCGCCCAGTGATGGCGTTCCAGAGGTTCCTCAACCTAAGGTTGCGCCTGTGGCTGCGCCAACGAGTGAAGCAACTCCTTCACCGCCATCCCCACGGCTCGTGGAGGAGACTTCCGAGAGAGAGGAGCCACCGGAAAGGAAAAGATGCCAGTTGATGCCCGGCAAGGGGATAGCCATAGAGGACGAGGGGGCGAGCGAGCCCCGTCTGGAGTCGATGTCGATTTTATGGCTGATACCATCCGCTCAGGGAGGTCGACTCCCTGGGGGAGGTTAGTTCTCGATGCCGCCCCCATACGTGTTCTGGAGGGTGGCGTGTCAGCTGCTGCTGAGGAAGCGGGTGATGAAGAGATGGCGAAACCTAATACAGCCCCCCACAGATGCGGGTGTATTGAGGAGAAGTCGAGCCCGCATGGGGACAACGGTGGGTAGGTCTAACTGCTGGATTTTGATCCCAAGCGGATATAACCTATTTTAAATAGTGAGCAGGCCGCAATGGGTATGACCCTACTATGTGCGGCCGCTGAGCGCAAAATGTTGAAAGATGTTAGCGACAGGGATTTATCTCGGAGCCTTGCCGGCGCGGCCTTGTAGGTTTACTTCATTTTTATTTACGTATCGTAAAGTGAACTTTGGTGCATGTTGATTTGTCTTTTTTCTTTCTTTCTCTTCTTCATACCATCATTTTGGAGATAGAGAGGGGCCGACGAGCGCAAAAGAAGGATGCCACCTTTAAAAAAGTGGCTAAGAAGTACCGGGAGTGTCGCGCCTAGCATCAAGCACTGGCAGACCTACTCACACAGGACCCGCAATTTTAGGTTTTTCGTGAGGGCCCGGAGCAGTTGAAGGCCCAGCTAAAGTGAAGGGTAGTTCAGCTGGAGCAGGTGGATGACCAGCTGATTGCCGCTTTGGCTCAAAATTTTGAACTAGAGACTATTCTCCAGTCAATGGAGGATGAACTAGAGGTTGTCCGTGGGGTAGCGGCGGAGGCCGCTAATTTGTGTGCTGAAGTTGATGCCTTAACTATCGAGATCAATGCCAAGGCGGCTGAAATTGAGGCTTTTAAGCAGGCTGATGCGTCCAGGTCCGACGACGGTGTGAATGGCGAGGCGCGGGACATGTGGATGTACGCCGAAGCCAATTTGGTCGTGTTCGAGAAGTTGCTTGCTACAGGCGAGCCACTGAGGTATAGGTTGAGGGCCAACGGCTTATAGCTCAGGCTGCCCGTGAAGCCTGCATATATAGTTCCGATTCAGGGTCCTGGATCTCTGCAGCTTTTTAGACTCAGGGCGAAAACGAGAAAGATGATGGACCGGCGGGGGATGTCGGACAGGATGGTGGGGCATACTAGGACTTGTACTTATTTAGTATTTGCTGTTTTTTAGAGATGTAAATAGATCTTGTTGTATATGTATATTTTTTTGATGATAATAGAAGTTATTCTTTTGCTGTTTCTTTTCGTACCTTTTATTTTTGGTATCTCGTCTCCGCAAAGTGGATGTTTGCTTATTTGTAGAATTTTTTAGTGTGCTTCTCGAACGTTGCATGTGTTATCCGCCAATGGGAAGCAATTTTAGTCAATAGCGGCATTGCTTTGTCCGTTACTTATGTGTTTTACGACGTAACCAAACATGGTCGGTGATCGATGGTGACGGCTGCCTTAACCGTGATATTGTCGATGGTCTTGGCCATGTGTGTAACTTCGACTGTCGTTGAGTTATTTCATTTGTCATAGTTGAGCTTGGTCGACTTATTGACGATGGTGGCCTTAGCTATTTGCACGTTGGAGAAGGCTGTAGCCATGTACGTGATTTCAACTATCGTCAAGTTATTTTATCGTAGTCATTGTGGGTCAACTTATTAATGATGGTGGGCTTAGCCATTTACACGTTGGAGATGGTCTTAGCCATGTACGTGATTTTGACTGTCGTTGAGTTATCTTGTCATAGTCGAGCTGGGTCAACTTTTTGACGATGGTGGCCTTAGCTATTTACACGTTGGAGATGGCCGTAGCCATGTACGTGATTTCGACTGTCGTCGAGTTATTTTGTCGTAGTCAAGTTGGGTCGACTTATTGATGACGGTGGCCTTAGCCCTTTACACGTTGGAGATAGTTGTAGCCATGTACGTGATTTCGACTGCCGTCGAGTTATTTTGTCATAGTCGAGTTGGGTCGACTTATTGACGACAGTGGCTTTAGCCATTTACACGTTGGAGATGGTCGTAGCCTTTCATACATTGGAGATGGTCGTAGCCTTTCATACATTAGAGATGGTTGTATCCTTTCATACATTGGGGATGGTCATAGCCTTTCACACATTTGAGATGGTCGTAGCCTTTCACACATTTGAGATGGTCGTAGCCTTTCATACATTGGAGATGACCGTAGCCTTTCAAACATTGGAGATGGCCGTAGCCTTTCATACATTGGGGATGGCCGTAGCCTTTCATATATTGGAGATGGCTGTAGCCTTCCATATATTGGAGATGTCCGTAGCCTTTCATACGTTGGAGATGGCCGTAGCCTTCCATACATTGGAGATCATGCTAGTCCAGTCCCTTTGCCATGCTAGCTGAGAGGACGTATGGAGTGGCTGGTGTGATAAAGCTATCTTGTGAGTATCTCCAGGCGTCCCCTCTGCCGCCTCATTAAAAATCTCCCCGAGAAAACCCAATTCGGGTAAGGGAAAAAGAGTACGACTCGGGAGGCGCCTTTCAGAAATGGAAATACTTGAGGTGGGCGAAGTTCCAATTGTTTTGGAGTGTTTTTCCTTCCATAGTCTCTAACTGGAATGCCCCTTTATCTGTTGTTGCCATAATTTTGTATGGTCCGTGCCAGTTGGGCCCAGTTTTCCTTTGCTTGCGTCTTTTGACGCCAATATTTTGGCTTTGAGGACGTAGTCACCCATTTTGAGTGGCCGTATTTTGGCCCTATTATTGTAGTGCCTTTTAACTTGTTCTTTCTGGGTAACCATTCTTATGTGAGCCATTTCTCTTCTTTCCTCGGTCTCATCGAGGTCTTAAAGTTTGATCATGTCATTTTCTACTCTGCTTATATGCGAATACCTAAGGCTTGGTTTGCCGACTTTGACCGGTATGATATCGTTGGTTCCGTAGACTAGTGAGTATGATGTCTTTCCTGTGGAGGATTTGGGCGTGGTCCGGTGTGCCCATAGTACTTCGGGTAGTAGCTCAGGCCATAGCTCTTTGGCGTCTTCGAGTTTCTTCTTCAGTATGTTTAGTATCATTTTGTTGGACGACTCTGCTTGGCCGTTGGCGGAGGGGTGGTATGGCATGGAGAGTATTCGCTTAATATTCCATTTGTCAAAGAATTCAGTTATTTTCTGGTCGATGAACTGTCGTCCGTTGTCGCAGGTGATTTATTTGGAGATGCCGAAGCGGCAGATGATATTTTCCCATATGAAAGTGATGACTTCATGTTCGTGTATTTGGGCGTATGCACCTGCTTCCACCCACTTGGAAAAATAGTCAGTTAAAACTAACAGAAATTGTACCTTTCCTCGTCCCGCTGGTAACGTGCCGACTATGTCCATTCTCTATTTGATGAAAGGCCATGGGGAAGTGACTGAGTGGAGAGGCTCTTTTGGTTGGTGTATCATGGGGGCGTACTTTTGGCACTGTTCACATCGGCGGACATATTCTGTCGTGTCTTCCTCATAGTTGGCAAATAGTAGCCGGCCCGTATTAAGCAACGAACGAGGGCGCAATTACCTATGTGCGCCGCAATGGCTTTCGTGCGCTTCTTCGAGTACTAGTGTCATTTGGTGCGGCCCTAGGCACTTGGCCAAGGGTCCGCCAAAGGTCCTTTTGTAGAGCCCGCGGTTTATCAGGCAATAGTGGTTGGCATGTACGCTAAACTTCTTAGCTTCTTTTTTATTAGGTGGGAGTATCCCATCCTGCAAGTAAGACATAAACTGGTTGTGCCAGTCCCAAGTCAAATTTAAGGAGAGTACCCCGGTCTGATGGATGGCTGAATGAAGGAAGATGACTACGCTTTCTTTGTCGAAGTTTTTAGTGGCTGCGGCCAGTTTTGCTAGGCCGTCTGACTCGGCATTCCGCACCCTAGGAACCTGCTCGAAGCGGTACTCATCGAGCTCGGTCATTAATTTGTGGATTTTTGACTGGTATTTTTGCAATTTCTGCTCCTTGATTTGGTAAGTCCTAGTGACCTGGTTTACCACGAGCTGGGAGTCGCAATAGAGGCCGAGTCATCGAGCTCCATACTTGATGGCTAGTTTTATACCTACAATAATAGACTCGTACTCGACCTCATTGTTAGTCCTCTCGGGGTATCATATGGACTAGCGAATTATTTCGCCCATGGGGACCTCGAGAATGAGTCCCGATCCCAAGGAATTAGCTGCGCTGTCAGTGTAAAGAGCCCATAGGTCAGTGTTGGAGGGGGCACAATGTCCCTCTTGTTCTGCCTCTAGTAGTAGCCTTATGCTGAAGTCAGCCACGAAGTCAGCAAGTACTTGCGACATGATGGCGATTCTCGGGAGATTTGAGAAATCATGCTTGCTGAGCTCTATAGCTTACCTGGCGAGCTTGCCTGATAACTTAGGCTTATGTAAGATGTTTCTCAAGGGGAAGGTTGTCACTACTTTTATGGGGTGGCATTGAAAATAGGGTCTGAGCTTCCGTGAAGCTACGACCAGCGCCATGGCTAATTTTTCAAGGTGCGGATACCATGTTTCGGCGTCTACTAAGGTTTTGCTAATATAGTAAATAGGGGATTGCGTACCTTTAGTCTCGTGAACCAATAATGCACTGACGGCGACCTCAAATACGATCGGGTACACCAGCAAGGGCTCATCCTGATTTGCTTTGGCCAGCAGTGGTGGCGAGGATAGGTACGCCTTCAGTTTCTCAAGGCTTCGACACATTCTTCATTCCATTGTAATCCATTTTCCTTTCTCAGTACATTGAAAAATTTGTGGTATCTGTCGGAGGAACGTGAGATGAATCTGGATAGGGCAGCTAATCGCCCCGTCAGCTTTTGCACCTGTTTATTGCTGTACAGCACCTCAAGTATCATGTCTATCGCCTTGATCTGATCTGGGTCAACCTCGATACCTCGTTGTGATACGAGGAATCCTAAGAATTTCCTTGAGGCTACACCGAAGGCATATTCTTGGGGTTAAGTTTCATCCCGTACCTTCTCAGTATTTTGAAGTTATCTTTTAGGTGGTCGACGTGATCTTCTTTTCTTGTCGACTTCACCAACATATCATCGATATAGAATTCCATAGTCTTACCGAGTTGTTCTTTGAACATATTGGTGACTAGTCTCTGGTACGTAGCCCCCGCATTTTTTAGCCCGAAGGGCATCACTTTTTAGCAGTAAGTCCTTTGATGTGTGATGAAAGTCGTCTTCTCCTGATCTTCCTCAACCATCATGATTTGATTGTAGCCGGAATAAACGTCTAGAAAACTTAATAGCTCATGTCATACGGTAGCGTCGATCAATTGGTCAATGTGAGGTAGTGGGAATGAATCCTTCGGGCATGGTTTGTTCAGATCGGTGAAATCTACGTACATTCTCCACTTCCCATTTTTATTTTTAACCATGATAACGTTGGCGACCCATTGGGGGTACTTTGATTCCCTGAGGGAGCCGCTGGCAAGCAGTTTGTACACTTCTTCGCTGACCACTTCATTGATTACGGCATTGAATTTCCTTCTCATTTGCTGCACGGGCGGATGCAATGGATCGACGTTTAGCTTGTGGGTGGCGATATCCCATGGAATCCCTGGCATATCTGAATGGGAGAAAGCAAATAGGTCTGCATGGTTAGTTAGGAATTCATGATACTTACTTGGGTTGGCGAGGCCGTGGCCGATGTAGGCTTTCTTTACTGGGTCGTGTCGTCTAGTTGGACTGGGTCGATATCTTCGACCGTTACTTTACAGGCTTTCACGACGTCGGGATCTTTGACAATGTCCGCTATAGGGTCTACTTTAGTCCCCGACACGGCTAATTGATATGCCTCCGCACTCGCCCCTTTTAGTTGTTAGTTGTGGGCACAATCTTGAGTTATTTTGTAGCACTCCTGCGCGGTGCGTGGCTCTTCCCTATTGCTGAATACTCCCCATGGGGTAGGGAATTTGATCACTTGGTAAATGCTTGAAGGAACCGCTCGCATGGCATGTATCCATATACGTCCTATGATGACGTTGTACGCTGTTTCTTGGTTCATCACATGGAAAGTTGTTTCTAGCGTGAATCCTCCCGCTAAGACGGGAAGGGTTATTTCTCTAGATGTCCGTTCCACTGCATTGCCGAAATCGGTTAGTGTTATGCAACGCGATATTACCCTATCCTCGAGTCCCATTTGTGCAAGGACCCTTGGGTGGATAATACAGGCACCACTTTCGTCATCGATCATGATATGTAAAGTAATAACTAAAGTATCATAGTGAGGGAAAGACAAACCATTGACATCAGACTTATCGAAGGCGATACTATCTTTGAAGTTGTCATACCGTTCGTAGGAGATGGTCCGATTCTGTTTGTGTGTATTGGCAAATTTGATGCGGTTGATTGTTGAGTCATTGCTGTCACCGAAGATCATGTTTATCATTCATGTTGGGGAAGGCGGCTTTGGCGGCCCACGGGGTTATCCCCGCCCGCCCGCAAAGTTGATTTTCCCTCTGTCACTGAGTAACTCCTTCAGGTATCCTTGGTTCAGTATATTGACTACTTCTTGCCATAGGCCTATGCAGTCTTCGATTTTGTGTCCCCGTTCCTGATGGAACTCACACAGGACATTTGATTTCCATGTGGCAGGGTCTGACTTCATCTTCTGCGGCCATTGCTCCTTAGTGACTAGCTTCCCCAGTGCGTACACTATTTCTGAAGGAGACACGCAAAAGTTATGTGCGGATAATAAAGGGGGCGTACTTCTTTCGTTTTGGAGTGGGGTGACGTGTCACTGTAATGTGTTCGTATGTTTGGGAGGTGGATGGGAGGATCTAGTGTATGGCTGATGTCGGTCTCTATTGGAGCGTGGGAGTTGTTCTCGTCATCCATCATTGCGCCGATCTTTCCTCGTTTATGAGTGTATTGTCGTTACTCATTGAATCGGCCCATTGAGGTCATCCTCGTCCGCTCGTACTTTGACACAATAGGCATTATGAATTTCCTCCCATGTAGTAGGGGGATACTTTATGAGGCGGCTCAAAAGCTTCTTGGTCGCCCTCGAGCCATCCCTGCTTAACCCGTTCTGGAAGGCGGCGACTGCCATACCTTCCGATACATTCGACAGACTCATCCTCACCCTATTAAGTCTGGCTAGGAAGTCCCTGAGCCCTTCTCTTGTGGTTTGTCTGACAGCGAAGATGTTGTTGACCCTTGCTTCCGCTTTCTTTGCACCTGTATGGGCGGTGATGAACTTATCCGCCATTTTCTCGAACGTTGATATTGCCTTAGCTAGCAACTACGAATACCATGTCAAGACCCCTCATGTCAACATCTCACTGAACTTCTTTAGCAACACCGACAATACCTGTTCTTTTGATACGTCGTTGCCTTTCACAGCAGCGACGTAGTGGATCAGATGATCCACGGGATCTGTGGTTCCATTGTACACCCTCAAGTAGAGAGGCATCTTGAAGGTCTTTGGGATATAGTAAGGGGCGACTTCTTCAGTGTATGGTTGCTCTACGAACCTCCCCACGTCGCATTTTGGTAGCAACTTGGGAGCTCCAGGGATTTTGTCGACCCTCTCTCGGTGTTCCTTCATCTGGTCGCGAAGTGCTTTGTTTTTGTTTTTAATTTCTTCCATCTTTCTTAGGATGGCAGTTAGCATACCGTCACTGGTTTGTGCCTCGATAGGTTGGTTATTTACTTGTGTATCCTCATGTTCGCCCATGGCAGCGGTGATGCTTACCGTTGGTAGAGACCTGATATTGCCTTGTGGTGATTTCTCAACCAAGACACTTAGGGTGCTTGTCAACCACTCTTCCAGTAGCTTTTTCACCATCGAGGGTGCTTCCTTAACAGCAGACGTGGAAGCTCCTTTTTCGTGCATGATCGTTAGATCTTAAGATGGGAAAGACGAGATCTCTGCACCTGGTGTGATGTTGGGGGTTGCGTTAGTGATAACATCGTCACTGGCCTCGTTGAGAGGACCAAGAAAGTGGGTGTGACACCCACTATAGCGTTCGGTCTAGTTTTATTTTCAGCCATCTTTTGTTTTCTTGTGGTGTAGAGAAGGGTAGTTGATTGATCTCTAGGTGGATACTATGATTTTGATTCTCGAAATTCCCACAGACGATGTCAAATTGTTTGGCTCAAAAGTTAAAAGTATAATTTGCAAGCTAGAAGACAATTAAATATATGGGAGGGTAAATCGTAATAAACTATAATAGGCCTAGAGATGTAAGAATGATAACAATGCTAATGCTGTAGATCTAATAATGCAAGATGATATTATGAACTCAAGAAAAGTTGTTCGTCAGAGATAAGAGATATAGAGAGAATAATAGAGAAAGAGAGAGTTGTAATATTCAATAATACTACCGATGCCTTTTACAATGGGAAGATCCTCTTTATATAAGAAGAGGCCTTCCTTAAAATAAAAAATAAAAATCAAACGTGGTCGACGTCCTCCTAGTGAGGACGCCTAGTTTTAAACAGCGTCGTCTTTGCCCTTACGTCCGAATCGTGCCCTTATTGTAGCAAATATACGCTTACTGGGCATATCCTTCGGCGTAGAGGCATATAAGACCAAATTTAACCCATACAGCCACGCTAATAATATGTTTAGTAGTACAAAATGATTAGAATATGGAGATACTTCTCTCCATATGAATGATATCAATACACTTTACGTAACAGAAAAGGAATGGGATAACATGTAGAGGAACTTAAACTAGACTTCCAATTTAACATTATATTCGAGGATACAGTTTAGTAGCCAATGAAGTAAAAAAGAGACTCTGAAAGGCCAGAACTTAAATCTTATTAGAGACAAAATGAAAAAGAAGTAAAGTACTGCCCCCCCCCCCCAAAAGATATGATAGAAGGAATTATTCAATACATATGCGAATAAGAAATAGCAGAATTTGGATAGATTAATAATAAGTGCGCTTAGCTTGACCAAAAACCAACATTAATTATAGAAAAAGATTGGATTGCCAGAATTTGCTCCTTTAATTTATTTGTTCTCATATCGGCAAACAAAAATAGATTCACAAGAAAAAGAAAGAAAAACAAATTAATTAGTAAGTCCATGGCCAACCAAGGGCATAGCTACCCTTGTACGAGGGGTGTCAACTGATATCTTTTCGTCGGAAAATAATATTGTATAGATAGATATTTTTTTAATAAAAATTAAATATATATAATGGGTTGACAATCCTTGACACAAGACAAACTTCTACTGTAATGATCAATAAGTGTCAAAAAACGGAAGATTGCAAGTTTCATTCCCTATCACAGCATTATTTCTATTTTTCTTGGCTTTATATTTAGATTTAAACACTCATTTGTATAAATTCTGACTCCCTCGCTGTGGCCAACCACTACAAGTATCAATGATTGCCTTTGCTTCAACTCATCACAGCCATATGAAAAGTTTTTGAAAGAATGCCGCACATATATGTCATATAGAGCTAAGTTCCAGTTGTCTTTTTAAAATTTATTTGTTGTTTGTGCTTTTTGGTAGGGAGCATTCTCTTTCTGTAATACCAACAAAATAGTTGTCACAACAAACTTAAGTGAAACCCTAGTCCTATATGCCACTTGAAAACCATGTACGGCTAAAATTTAACCAAGTGGTTCAACCATTTTTTTTATTTTATTTTTTGTTGTTCTTAATTCACTTTATTTTTCCAACCCTAAAGTCAAAATAAATTGTTAAATAAGTCAAAAAGGAAGAATCTTGTAGCTTTTGTGGATATAAATAGAGAAGTAGTTGAATCTTAATGTATCTATTTGTTTCGACTAGAATAACATAAAATAGTAATCCGTACTTAGTCACTTAAAATCTTAATGTATTTCTGTTGTTTCGATTATTTAATATCTTGTTGTTATTACTATTTATTGTTACTGTTTCATTTTCAATTTTTTTTGAGGTGGGGGTATGCTAAAAATAACTTTTCTAGCTTCACACGATAAAAGTAAGGTTAACGTAAATACTATTTCAAACCCAACATGTGAGATTATACTGTATTATTTTTTGGATGGAAAAGATTTTTAAAAGACCATTCTTAGTGGCTGGCAAACTAACATGTGTTTATAGACCATTTTAATATACTATATAGGTAAATCATAAGGAAGTTTCAATTATTACGACGATTTCTTATATTAAGCTAACAAACACACTTATGTCCTTAGATGCAAAAGTTGAATCGTTGAATTCTCAACAAGAAATAATTGAAGGTTTCTATGGTTCTAAATTTAATAATGGTGGATCAGACTCAATGCCAATCTTATATTCTTATCGATCAACTTATGGGCTTCGACTAATTAAATTTTGTGGAAGAATTAAAGACCACTCAATCATTGTTTGGGCAATTATTAAAGGGAAAATATACCAATCCCATTGCATATTTTAATGGATTAAAGAACAATTATGTGTGTACAACAAACTTGTCTAGGTCAAATACAAGATAACACGAAATGATGGCTATTCCAATGATTGTGATGAGCAAAAGTTATCTTAAAAAACAAAAACAAAAAAACTAACAAGACTTAGAAACCATGAAAATTAAAATGGTCAAAAGTTTTCATCAGTGTATCGTAGAGAATTTAAAAGGTTATTACGAAATTTGTATTCGCAACTGTAGCAGAAAAGGAGGCCAAGTGTGTTTATATTAGGTTAATAAGATCACCAATAAAGCTTGTTATGATAAAATGTTTAACCAAATAAGTAAGAATTAAATCTTTTAAAGGAGAATTATTGTAAGAAGTAAATCAGTGTACCAACTTAGTGTTAGGATCCAAATATTAGATGTCAGGCGGAAGCTAGCAAAACAAATCTTAAACAACGAAAAATCAGATAATAAAAGAGAAATATACCAAAAGTCACACAAACATTTAACGTGTTTCGGTCAATTGACCTACGTCCACGGCGGAGATGAGCAATCCACTATATATAAGAAAGTACAAAATATCGAGAGAACAACCTCACGAAGAGGCAAGCACAAGTGACACAGTAACACTTGTCCCGAAAATTTTTACCCCTAAATAAGACTCTCAAACTTTATATGGCTACATTATGGATAATACGAAATGAAAAGAAAGGATCCCAATTTATGAAAGTCCAAACATTTTTTTCCAAGAAATGGACTAACTAAACATGGAAGAATTATATTTTTCTTTCTATAATAGGAAATATCAATTATGGTAATTACATTGCCCTTCCACCAAGAAATAGGAGAACCAAATATGATTTTAAAAAAAAGGACAAACACCTAACAATTACGGTGTGTTTGGTATGAAGAAAAATATTTTTTGAATTTTTTTTCCAATTTTATCGTATTTGGTTGGCTTAAATATTTTGGAAAACATGTTCTTATTAAATGCATTTTCGACAATTGGAGGAACATGTTTTTCTTACCAAGAGAAGGAAAAATTAATATTTTTCAAAATTTCTTTTCAACCTTCCTCACCCTCACCAACTCATCCCATACGCTCACACCCACCCACCCAACCCCACTCCAAGATTTCAAATTTCAGTTTTTGTTTTTTTTTGTTTTTTTGAACCATCCATCCCCCACCATGCACAATTTTCTAATACTTTTTTTTTAATGTCAAATTTCTATTTCTCGTTTTTCTTTACACCCCATCACTGCCCCTTGCCACGTACCCCCTCCCCCTCCCCGGGAATAAAATATTTTTTATATATATTTTCAGTTTTAGTTTTCATCTTTCGATTTACAAGTTTCAAAGTTATGAGTTCGGAGGTTTATGTGTTTGGAAGTTAGCAAGTTTAGAAATCATAAAGATTAGGGGTTCGAAAGTTCGCGATTTCGAAAGTTTTTGTGGTTCGAAAGTTTATAAAATTTGTGGATTTGGAATGTTGTTTGTTCTAAAGTTTATGACTTCATATTTAAAAACAACAACAACAACTACCCAGTATGTTCCCACAAAGTGGGGTCTGGGGAGGGTAATACGTACACAGGCCTTACCCCTACCCGAAAGGGTAGAGAGGCTGTTTCCGGCATGACTTCATATTTATTGTATCTAAATTATTTATGAATACTCTTGAGAAGTTATTTTCCTTCATTTACGTTCCAAACCGGAAAATGAATAAAATTACTAGTCGTTTTTCAAAAAAATAATTTTTTTCATGGAAAATAATTTCCGTTATACCAAACACATTCTCAGTCACTATGTTGGTTATTGCCTCGTATTTGGGACTTAATTAATCTTTCCTAAAAATTAAAGCATCGAAAATTAGTTGAAAATGAAAAATTGATTCCTTAATTTTCGAAAAATAAAATTCATGTATTTAAAAAATAATTGTAAGTTATCGCCAAAGAAAAAAATATTTGAATCTCTAAATAATAATAGTATCATGTAGAGAAAGAAATAATGTATTGATGCCTGAACAAATTATCTCCTAACTGTGGCAAAATAGCTTTGAAAAAAAAAACTATTCAATCAGCACAAAATTAAAAAAAATAAAAATCTAACTACTTAAGTGGGCAGTAGTAGCTCTGCTTGAATTTTGGGGAGAGATTTAAAAATAGTCAGATTAAAATAGTCATAATTTCAAAAGTAATCGAAATTTAGTCATTTTTTATATAAAGATAAATTTAAATGATAATACTATTCAAAATTCGAAAAAACACTCCAATATAATATACTGAAATTCCAGCATAATATATCGGTCCAGCATAATATACTGGAACTTACCGCGTATAAAGTTCTAGCATAATATGCAAAAAGTTCATACACAGGTGCACCGATCTTCAGTATATTATGCTAGAACTTTTTGTGTTATAGTAAAATAATAGCTATTTTTTAATAACTTTACAAATACTAGCTATTTCTAAATGACCAATCCGAAAACAAGCTAACCTGTACTATTATTTTTACTGAATTTTGGGGCTTTGAGGTGATCCAATGAGCACGATCCACTTTAAAGCTTATTGGGCCAAGCAATGTAGTACATAAATAGCCCCTTTTGAGGCCATTGTTTATATTTTGTCATGTTTTAAAACGATTTGCAAATATAATTATGCATTATTGGGAAGGTAAAATTTCAATAATTAATTTAGTATAAAATACACAGCTGGTCACTTTTTAAAAAAATATTTAAAAAATAATACTACTCTTTGTTTATTCCATAAATGACATTTTTTTATATTAATGGCAGATAGAAATTATGCATATAATTAATGAGCAGCCAAAATAAACAAATTATGGAGTATTTATTTTTTCACACACTCTCTCCTATTTTAAATTAAGGATTCAATTATGTTCTCGTATTTTTCATTACATTTCTTAACTGTTAAACTCATTTAATCATTATGAAACTAATATTATGTATGGGCTATAATTTGATCTTATAATAATCCGTCAAATTAACCCTCTCTGTCGACTGGTATAAACATAAAAAGCGGCGATGCCGTCCCGACCCAGAAGTACTACCCACATCCGCCTAGAAGTTTTGGCCGAGGTCGACGCTTTCCGGGTACGCCTAAAATAATCTCTTGACACGGGTTCGATCTCCAAGAAAGTTAACTGACACAACAAACGTCTATAAATACATAGGTAGTCATCAGAAAAGGGGTTCCACTCTGCCCATGGGGGCTCTAAGAAATACAGAGTACAACGCAGAGTGAGAACTCAATACAAAAAATACAGAATAACAGTAGATCTACGAAAACATGATTGTAAAGATCTGAACCTCTTCATGGAGAGGCAGATTAACCCATTACCACGAATAAAGATCACTAATATCTTCCGTTGTCTATACACATGTTCCCATTATTTTTTCCCTTATCGAATTTCAGATATGTTACGACCTGCTATGACTGACACTTTATTTTCAATAATTATTTTGAATTCATAAATGCTTGTAAACAATTTGAGCCAAACAATTTGGCGTCGTCTGTCGGGATTTCCTAGCAAGACTGTGTAGCCTTTCCTGAAGTCAGAAGCAAAGGGAAAACGATGAACGAAGGGCTAGAAACCCAATGAGAGCAAGCTTGATTCATCTCGTCAATACTCGGGCTATGAGCCCTCGACTCAAAAGAATCAGTATACGTTCAACTACGGTTGAACCGGGACTCAGGCCATGAGCCTTCGCCAATCTAATTCAACGAAAGTTGAAAGAAAACTCGGGCTATGAGCCCTCGACCCAAAAGAATTAGTATACGTTCAACTACGGTTGAACTGAGACTCAGACCATGATCCTTCGCCAATCTAATTCAACGATAGTTGAAAGAAAACTCGAGCTGTGAGCCTCGGCTCAAAAGAATCAGTATACATTCAACTACGGTTGAACTGGGACTCAGGCCATGAGCCCTCGCCAATTTAATTCAACCTTAGTTGAAAGAGAACTCGGGCTCTGAGCCCTCGACTCAAAAGAATCAGTATACGTTCAACTGCGGTTGAACTGGGACTCAGGCCATGAGCCTTCTCCAATCTAATTCAATGATAGTTGAAAGATAACTCGGGCTATGAGCCGTCGACTCAAAAGAATCAGTATACGTTCAACTACGGTTGAACTGGGACTTAGGCCATGAATCTTCGCCAATCTAATTCAACTATAGTTGAAAGAAAACTCAGGCTTTGAGCCCTCAACTCAAAGGAATCAGTACACGTTCAAATACGACTGAACTGGGACTCAGGCCATGAGCCTTCGCCAATCTATTTCAACGATAGTTGAAAGAAAACTCGGGCTCTGAGCCATCAACTCAAAAGAATCAGTATACGTTCAACTATGGTTGAACTGGGACTCGGGCCATGAGCCTTCGCCAATCTAATTCAACGATAGTTGAAAGAAAACTCGGGCTATGAGCCCTCTACTCAAAAGAATCAGTATACGTTCAACTACGATTGAACTAGGACTCAGGCCATGAGCCCTCTCCAATTTAATTCAACCTTAGTTGAAAGAAAACTCGGGCTATGAGCCCTCGACTCAAAAAAATCAGTATACGTTCAACTACGGTTGAACTAGGACTCAGGCCATGAGCCTTCGCCAATCTAATTCAACGATAGTTGAAAGAAAACTCGAGCTGTGAGCCTCGGCTCAAAAGAATCAGTATACATTCAACTACGGTTGAACTGGGACTCAGGCCATGAGCCTTCGCCAATCTAATTCAATGATAGTTGAAAGAAAACTCGGGCTATGAGCCCTCGACTTAAAAGAATCAGTATACGTTCAACTACGGTTGAACTGGGACTCAAGCCATGAGCCTTCGCCAATCTAATTCAACGATAGTTGAAAGAAAACTCGGGCTATGAGCCCTCGACCCAAAAGAATCAGCATACGTTCAACTACGGTTGAACTGGGACTCAGGGCATGAGCCTTCACCAATCTAATTCAACGATAGTTGAAAGAAAACTTGGGCTATGAGCCCTCGACTCAAAAGGATTAGTATACGTTCAACTACGGTTTAACTAGGACTAAGTCCACGAGCCCTCGCAAATTTAATTCAACTTTAGTTGAAAGAAAACTCGGGCTATGATCCCTCGATTCAAAAGAATCAGTATACATTTGAACTGGGACTCAGGCCATGAGCCTTCGCCACATTAATTCAACGGTAGTTGAAGTAAAACTCGGGCTATGAGCCCTCGACTCAAAAGAATCAGCGACGTTCAACTACGGTCGAACTGAGACTCAGGCCATGAGCATTCGCCACATTAATTCAACGGTAGTTGAAGTAAAACTCGGGCTATGAGCCCTCGACTCAAAAGAATCAACGACGTTCAACTACGGTTGAACTGGGACTCAGGCCATGAGCCTTCGCCACATTAATTCAAAGGTAGTTGAAGTAAAACTCAGGCTATGAGCCCTCGACTCAAAAGAATCAACGACTTTCAACTACGGTTGAACTGGGACTCAGGCCATGAGCCTTCGACACATTAATTCAATGGTAGTTGAAGTAAAACTCGGGCTATGAGCCCTCGACCCAGAACAATTAATGATCATACTGAGGGAAAACGTAAAGTGAAGCGAGCAATAAGCAAACAACGGAAAAAAGGGGGAATCCCCCCCTCAATTAAAAAGAGACGGACGCGGGCCACACCCGTCGCCCCAATACAAAAATCGTTCGAAACAAACCACAATAATAAATAGAATAAAAAGAAAGGAAATAAAAATAGCCACACACGGCAAAAATGACAAGAGAATTATCAACTAATAATCAATCACTGGGGATTGCCAGTACCACCGTCCGTGCTAGTCCCACCGCCGCCTGCCCGTGCCGCTCCACCACTAGTTCCGCCCTCGCCGGCACCCGCGGCGCCCATGTCGTTCCCAACTCCAGCAAAGCTCCCGCCAGGGACATCATCAATACCGGGCATCGCAGCATCAAAGTCGCATTCCTTGCGGGCTTCCTGTGCCCTTTGGCGCGCCCCCTCGAAGACTGCTTTAGAGATAATACCAGTTTCGAAGAGATGTTTATATATATCCCTCTGAGCCTCGGCGTAAACCCAAGCTTCGCGAGAGCTACCCATAAACGCAAACTGTTCCTGAATGCGCCGGTTCTCCTCCTCAAGGAGTGCAATTTTCCCCGTGGCATCCTGAGCGTTCTGCTCCAGAACCCTGATCCGCTCTTTAAGGCCACTCTCCCTGAAAGCGGCGGCGGCCCTCACCAACGACAGTTGGGAATTGTTGGCACGAATGACCCCTTCGAGTTCGTTCGCCCGGGCAGAAGCCTCGGCCAGCTTGCGCTTCAGGTCGGCCCCCTCCCCTTCCAGCGCGACGACCTTCCCGCTCCACTCCGAAGTGACCTCAGTCACCATAGTCAGTCATAAACGTCCACTCTCCAATGATGCCCACGTTCGGCCGCAAGCTCGTACTTATCTGATGCAGCCGATCTTCCAAGGCCTCGACACGACCGAGCGCCTGGCTCCTCTGCAATTCCTTCCGCGCTAGCTCTCCAACCTGCTCTTGGTTACGGGGGTCAACCCTTATGCGCTCATTAAGCTCCCTGCACCGGTTCCGATACCAGCGACACCTTTTGAGAACCCGAAGAAGTATCCCAGACCGAACATTGGCCCGATGAAGGCCCTCCACCTGCAACAAAAACACCTGCAAAACAAAGCGAAAAGGAGCAAAGGAGTCAGATATAGAAGCCCAAGAGAAGACAGGAAACGAGAAGCTCGTAAATAAATGATTAGCCCACAGCATATACCCTCATTCCTAGCGACGCCACCTCGTTCGTTAAACCCACACTCGTCACCTCTCTCAGCGACTCATTTTCAACTGAGGAACACAATTGACCAGCAGCGAAAACAGAGCAGACCCCGTCACGAAACATGCAGACATCCTCTGAGTCCAAATCAGAACCGGACGGGGACCTCTCTCTCACCTCCGTCACCTCCTTCGATGGAGTACTCGAGTCTCCAATGTCCACGATCACCCGAGAGGGCTCTCCCACCTCAAACCTGTGAGTAGAGGATTGAGCGGTACGGGCGGCACTTCCCTCTCGCTCCTCGCGAGCCTGAAAATCATTTGGCCCGCCTCTTGGAACGCACGCACGCGTCAACGCATTCCCTCACCTCGGAGGGGGGGGTAAGGAATCTACATTTATCACATCATTGGCAGCGGGCCGAGCCGCTGAGGGGGCCGAAGGGGGAATGACTCTGCGCCTAATTAAAGGCCTCTCCTCCTCATCACGAGAAGGCGACGCCTCCCGAGGGGGAACTGCTCCTGACAGGCCCCACCATCAAGCAAGGGGCGCACGGGAGAGGGCGCTGCAACAGATTCGACTGAGGCGGCCCTAGGCACCTGATCAGCCGCCGGCGCAACAAAGAACCTGGAAATCGCACCAGGCCGCCGGAATACTAGCTGGGGAGCCCTGCCGTGGTACATCCTCCCTACAAATATGGAATTGGGACAGTCCCAAGTCACGGCAACGACCAAAGTTAGACACCCCTGAAGACAGCAAACTCCTTACCTACGGTCGGCCATTGGCTGTACCTCCTCGAGAAAGATGCCCACAAACGGATCCCCTCGGTGCGCGGAAATATAACCTCAAGCCATCCACGCAGACCAGTGAAAAAAGACGGGGGCGACCTGTCGGCTACAGAAACAAGAACAAAACAATGACCATTCAAAAAAAAATAAAGAAGGAGAGTAAATTCGACCCCGCCAAAGAGATAAACCGTAACTTACGACTATGATTACAAATCTTTGGAAACCCTGGAGAGGGCGCCACTAAATGACCGGTCCTGATGTAGAAAAATTGTTCGAACTGACGAGGCTCGACCTCGTCGTCCAGAGCAGTCACCAAGCCCTGCGACCCGCGCGGGACCATCCAGCTCATACTCCCCCGAACTCGCTGAGGGGCGTACAGAGCAAGTACGTGCTGCAGCGTGACAGTCCGGCCATCCAGCTCCGAGAACTTCAACAGCATCGCCAAAAGCTTATACAAGGATGGGGTGAGCTGCCCTGGACACACATTATAGTACCGACAGAAATCGACTACCAGATTGAGGAGGGGTATCCGAAACCCCATCCTGAGGGGATAAGAATAGAATACGCAATACCCGACATGGTCGGTGTGGACCCATTCCTCCGGCCGGGCCAGCACGAAATCGGCATGAGAGGGGATGAACCCTTGCTGGAACAACTGGGTCATACCCACCTCCCCCATCAACGGGGCCTCATCCACTGGTTCATCTCCTCCATCTGCAGAGAAGTCCACCGCCAAGTTTCCCGCCGCCGGGAGTATCTCATCTACTGAGGGTATTCTCTCAGTTTCACTCCGACCACCACCCGGAAGTACCCGAGACAACCCTTCGATCACCGAAGGACCAACCGGCACCAACGTTGGAAGACCGTCGCGAGAAGAAGAGCCAGCCATTGATTCAGGTCACCAGAAAGACTAGGGGGGAACGATGAAGCTTATTGAGAACGAGCGACAAATATTTCGCAGGAAGAATAGAATTCTTTAAGAATTCGCCAATGATGAGAGCTATTAGTAAACCAAAGAGTGTTGGATGTCATACATCCTAGACCTTCTTATAGAAAAATTGAATCAAACCTCGGGAAACCAACATGAGCCATTAAATGCGCATCCCAACCGTTAGAAAACGGTTCAGTTTCACCAAAATCGTCACCACCACGATTAAAACCGGCGAGTATACGCTGAAATCACGAATACCACTTCGAATATCCCAAACATGAAGATGCCTTATCGGCCGAGTCAACCAGGCCCTACGTCACAGAGCTTGCGCGGACGAAATGTACACTAACCTATGATTACGGCGTACCGACCATTACACTTCGCCACGAATATCCGCACACGCGATCGTACCTCCTCCATGAAAAAGAAAATAGTGATAAGGCGCCATAAGTAATTATCGTCCTCTCGCCTGGGAGGGGGCGCTCTTCGAACGGTCATATCCGCTTACCAGGATCTGCCTCGACGCGACCATGATAAGCGGAGGGACTATCTGTATGGACTATAATTTGATCTTATAATAATCCGTCAAATTAACCCTCTCTCTCAACTGGTATAAACATAACAAGCGGCGAGGCCGTCTCGACCCAGAAGTACTACTTACATCCTCCTAGAAGTTTTGGCCGAGGTCGACGCTTTCTGGGTACGCCCAAAATAATCTCTTGACACGGGCTCGATCTCCAAGAAAGTCAACTGACACAACAAACGTCTATAAATACAGAGGCAATCATCAGAAAAGGGGTTCCACTCTCTCCTCATGGGGGCTCTAAGAAATACAGAGTACAACGCAGAGTGAGAACCCAATACCAAAAATACAGAATAATAGTAGATCTACGAAAACATGATTGTAAAGATCTGGACCTCTTCATGGAGAGGCAGATTAACCCGTTATCATGAATAAAGATCACTAATATCTTCTGTTGTCTATACATATGTTCTCATTATCTTTTCCCTTATCGAATTTCAGATATGTTACGACCTGCTATGATTGACCCTTTATTTTCAATAATTATTTTGAATTCATAAATGCTTGTAAACATTTTGAGCCAAACATACTACATATTCAATTATTCATTATACATATATTTGGTATAACTTTTTATAGGAATTCTGTTTATACTATTGTATTAATATAGGGGAAAGGTAATATACATATGGTATAGCTCAATTATATTATATTTTTATTGAAGTATAATATTATATATTCATGATATAATTCATTTTTAGATGTATACTAATGTATTAATATACATAGTATAACTCAATATATGTTATGATGATATTAAGGTAATATATTAGCATATATCTGGTATATTTGTTTTCTAGAAATGCCATGTATATAAATATTAACGTAAGAATACACATTTTATGAACTTTTAAAGAATATATCATTTTAATGAGAAATACTATGTATACCAAAGATAATAATATACCTTTGATCTTATTAATTAGAAAGTACTCCCTGAAACAATAATGATATAAATTACGTGGTTATAATGTACATATACCTCAAATATATATTATATTTTCTTGAACCATATGTATTTAATTTTTCAAAAAATAAAGATGTATACTTTCCCTAGAGTTTTGTATAAAAAGGTGCATGTACCTTTTTTCTAGTAAATAGATCCATGTATGGAAAATAGAAAATCTGTTATGGAATGAATTAAGCAAAAAAAAAAAAGAAAAATATATTACCATTTAAATATGTCAGGGATTGGTTTCAAGAGAAATATAGAAAAAAATGCACAAAGTACTAGGAATATTTTCATTAAGGAAATAAATGCATTGGATCCGTGTATAGGCACATGGTTTAATAATGTCTGCTAGAAATATAATCATTTAGCTGCCATATATGTAAAATAGTTATTGCTCTCATGTTTATGAAATTTTTTCTTAAAGTTTGCCTATTTATGTTTTTTGCTCATTATACTCCGTACAATAGATTTTCGTGGTTCGATCCTTCCTCGAACTTCGCACATAGTGAAACTTAGTTCACTGCACTGTATTTTTAGTAATAGAAATTTTATATTTTTTCCAAATTTTAGATCCATCAAGTTTAACATTTTCAGTGAATTTTAATGAACTTTACTAACAACTTTAGATCAAGTTTGGTTTTAAGTCTAAACATAAGTATTATTTCTGTAGTTCTTCTATAACTTTGTTGGATCTAAAGTTTCCAGTGAACTTTGCTGAAGAAATGCAATTTTTTTCCAAAAAATATAAATGACGATTTTCAAAAGGACACTCGATTATGGGTGTGTTTGGTATGAAGGAAAACATTTTCTGGAAAATGTTTTCTAATTTTCCCATGTTTGGTTGGCTTAAATATTTTGGAAAACATTTTCCTTATCAATTCATTTTCCTCCAATTGGAGGAAAATGTTTTACTTATCAAAAGAAGGGAAAACATTTTCCAAAGCTCCTTCTCAACCATTCTCACCCTCACCAATCCACCCCACCCCCTCTCCAAAAAACAGTTTTTTTTTAGAAATATTTTAGTTTTTCCGTTACCATCCACCATACTACCCCTCCACCCCACCCCGCAAAAAAAAAATTCTTTTACCTTAATTTTTTTCTATAATTTTAAATTTTTGTTTTCTTATTTTTTTGCACCACCCACCCCCACCCCCCACCCCACCCTCCCCCCTCCCCCCGCACAAAAAAAAATTACTTTTTTTTTTGTAATTTAAATTTTTATTTTTTTTCGATTTACTGCCCCCCCCCCCCCCCCCCCCCCCCCCCCCCCCCCCCCCCCCCCCACCCCCGAAAAAATTTTAAAATATATTTTTCAGTTTTTAATTTTATTATTTATCATTTAAAGACTCAATATTTTACAAGTTCCAAAATTATGAGTTCGGAAGTTTACGGGTTTAGAAATTATAAATTTACCGATTCGAAAATACGCGATTTTTGCGTTAAAAAGTAAAGCATCACATTAGTTCCTTTAGATTGTGTCAATTTTTAGAGACTTCGGGAAGGGGAGGGGTGGGGGAGGTGGGAGGGGGAGGGGTAGGAGAGTTGCAAAAAAAATATTTTTCTAAAAAAACTATTTTTTACTCTCTAACCAAACATAGAAAATATTTTCCGGAAAATGTTTTCCACTTACCAACCAAACAAGAGAAAATAAGTGATAAAATCACTCATTTTCCATGAAAACGTTTTCTAGGAAAACATTTTCCATGGAAAACATTTTCCTTCGTACCAAACACACCCTATATTTTTTGTTATAATTTTGCGGTTTAAAAAAGGGACACTCTGTTAAACTTTTTTGCAAATTGCATGTAGCTAAAGATTAATAAACAGTTACCCACTTTCCTTAGTGTAACACGTTTCAGAATATGCATTTCTCCGGATTGAGAAAAGGTATTTTCTGCTTTTTGTTAACGTCAATGGTTAATTCATTGTTTATTATCATTACTAACCCAAATTCTTCCTTTTTTGTTGTACTAATATTAAGGGGTCGTTTGGTATGAGGTATAAGGGTGATATAAAAATTGAATACCACTTTAATACTTTATTTGGTTAGTAAATTATGTATAAGTTATTTCGGTGTTAATTTTAACATCGGATAACTTATACTTTATAAAAGGGGGTAATTAACACCGGTATAACTTATATCTTCTTCTTACAAATTATGCAATTGTCATTCTTAACACAACATACCAAACAATGAATAAACAAGCAATCCCAGCATAACTAATCCCAGTATAAGTTATCCCAATATAACTTATACCGACATAACTTATACCCGTATAAATTATATTCCAACCAAACGACCCCTAAATATTATACCGGTATAAGTTATAACTGTATAAGTTATAATGAGATAAGTTATGCTGAGATTCGTTGTGCTGGTATTGTTGTTTATTAATTGTTTGGTATGTTGTATTAAGGATGACATTTGAATAATTTCTAAGAGGAATGTATAAGTTATACCGGTGCTAATTACCCCACCTTTTATGAGGTATGAGTTATCCCGGTGTTAAAATTAACACCGGGATAACTTACACCTGATTTGCTAATCAGAGTATTAAAGTGGTATTAAATTCTTATACCACCCTTATACATTGTTATATCTCATACCAAACAACCCCTAAATATTACTAAAATTAGTGAAGCTATAGTTAGCTGTCATGGGATTTCCCGGGTTTTCTTGAAAATCAAACATTCGAAAGTAATTTCACTCCTATATTCACAAAAAGAATGGCATATTTGTTGTTCACAAAATTATCTCTTTCTCTTCATTCCTCATTCCCTTCATTCTCTTCCCTTCTTTGGGATTCTTCATTCTTTTCCAAATTTTAGAGGTAAGTTCTCTCTCTTTTGATTTCTATTCTCATTTCTATATTCTTGAATTTTGATTGTACTTTCCTTGTTTTGACACTATACTGTTTTGTTTAATTCAGTTCCCAGATAGAAGACAAATAATCTGTTTTGTTATTTGATATTAATTACTTTGCATTTTCGCTTTGGTTTTGTAATTATTTAATGTTAGTCTTTGTATTTTCGCTTCGGATTCTGATTGGTTTGTGCTTCTTGTTGCTCCTTCCTTTTCTTTCCTGAGCTTAGCATCTACCAGAAATAGTCTTTCTGCCTTCTTAAAGATACGGTAAAGTCTGCTTACACACTATCCTCCCAGACCCCACTTGTGAGATTACATTGCGTTTGTTGTTTGTGTAATTTGCATGTTGTATATTTTCTTGTTATGTTAGGTTTTAATATCAGTGTTCTGAGGGTTCTTCGATTTTGGCCCCTATTGATTTATTCCCTGGGCCTCTAAATCCTGATATATTATACGATGAGTACTGTGCGGAGATGCAATGTTAAGTTGGATGTGCGGTGATACAAGATTGGATAAGATCATCAGAAGGTGCAAGTAGCGCATATAGAGGAGAGAATGTCGCTTGAGATGGTCTAGTCACGTGTTACGTAGGCCTTCAGATGCACCAGTTCTTGAATGTGAAAACCTGATGAATAAATGTGTGAAAAGAGGAAGAGGTAGATCAAAAATTACGTTGAAACAAGTTGTCTCAGAATCTAGGCAAATCTAGTAAAATATAGGATAAAATGGAACTTCAAAATTTAATATAGGTGATATCAACTAGAAGACTAGTGCTTAATAGAACACTCGTAGTGTATTAGAGATAAAACCACAAGAGTGTATTAGAGAATTCTCTAGTGAAGATTTAAAAAATTATGGACCTAAACAGAACATTTATGATGTTGAGGATTATACAGTACAGCCGACCCCAACTAGCTTGGAACGGAGGTATAGTTGTTGTGGAACATGTCCAGCAATGTTGCTTTTTGTTGAATACACTTACAATGAAGTGTTTCTTTTGTTTGTCAATAAATTTAGTAGAGCCTTGTTTAGTTGATTTCACGAATTGCAAATTTATTGTATTGTTGTTTGTTAACAGTTTAAGTAGCCACACATGCAAACATCAAAAGATACCTTTAAGGAAATATTAATTTCCGCTGGTATTAGAGGGAGCAAACGATCTTCGAGTTCTAAGGAAAGCCAATCTACTAAACAGAAGGCCAAAATTCTCCATCCCCCTATTGAAACATTTTGGCAGTTACCTCCAACAAAAGAGCACAAGAAGTCTACAAGATCAAGAACCTTAAAAACCATAATGTCGTTATCGTTAAAGAAGAGAGTTCAAAAGAGCAAAAGTCTACGAACAATTCTTGAAGGATCACATGAGCCTAAAGATGAGCAAATTGTTGACTCGTTTCGTCAGTTGCTTTTTCTTGAGGGTCAGCTGCCAGGAAAACACAGTGACTATCATACACTTTTAAGGTATGTTTTGTGATGTTAAATTTTATCATGTTGTCAATCCAGTAAAATTTGTGAAGAGCACAGAAACTGAGTTTTCTGTTCCTATTTGTAATATACAGATTTCTTAGAATGAGGGACTATGATCTTACAAAAGCAAAGAATATGTATTTGAACTATCTGAAGTGGCGAGAGGAGTTTCACGTCGATGCACTTTCTGAGGTGAGCTCCATTTATGCTAATAATTTGAAAGTCAGGGTAAGGTTGCGCACAATAGACCCTTGTGGTCCGGCCATTCTCCAGATTCCACGTATAGCGGGAGTTTAGTGCACCAAGCCGCCTTTTACTATTGTTAGTAGACTTATTTCGTGTTTTACTGGTAAAGTTACTGAATACTCAGTTTCTACTTGTTCAAACACTAATACTGAAGAATTTATGGTTTGGGGAATTTCCTACATTTATTTAAACTTTATCGACAAGTTTCTTTATATTCGATAATCCTTTGATTGTTTGTAATTGTTGGGGTCGAATCATGCTGCAGGAACTTAACTTTGAGGAATTTAATGAGGTTAAAACGTGTTATCCACATGGGTTTCATGGAGTCGATAGATATGGTCGACCAGTTTACATTGAAAGAATTGGAATGGTAAATCTCAATAGGCTCCTTGAAGTAACTAGTATTGAGAGGTTTGTGAAATATCATGTGACTGAACAAGAGAAAACATTGAACTGGAGATACCCTGCTTGTTCACTTGCTGCAAAGAAGCATATCGCTTCTACCGTCAGCATCTTGGATGTGAAGGATGTGGTAAAAATCTGCTTGTCTACCATTTTATCTTTCACTTATTTGATAAGAATATTTGCACCCTTTTAAAGTTGCTACCATGTGACCAGGAGGTCACGGGTTCGAGCCGTGAAAACAACTTCTTGTAGAAATGCAGGGCAAGGTTGTGTAGAGTAGATCCTTGTGATCCGGCTCTTCCCCAGACCCTGCGCATAGTGGGAGCTTAGTGCACCGGGCTGCCCTTTACTTTTGTGTGTGATCAAGTACTAGTCCATGTCTGTACTATATTCTTCAGTTTGAGGCATGCAGCTCAGCTAACTCGATTTATAGGTGTTGAGTAACAATACTATTTACTGAATCTCAAACAAAACCTTCACCCGTTGGGATCATTGGACATGAATGTATCTTTCCTATCTCAGTACCAATGCATTTTACTTTGCCTTGAATTTTCTCTATCTTGCTGTCAAATGCTATTAACAATTCAGTAAGCCTCATATTATATCTTGTCCTTCTTTTTCAGCTATATGAAGTAAGAAGCACAATATATTGACAACCTATTATCCATGTCATAATCTATTGAATGTTTTGTTTGGATTGGTTTCATGAGCTATCTTGATAAAACAATTTGATCTTTGTCCACGCGTTGAAACAAATTTTCTCAGCATAACCATAAGATGCCTGAGTAGGACTACGGTAAGATTACTTTTTTCATTTTCTTTTATTTTTGTGGTGGCGAATAAAGACGCCAAATTTGGGCACACATAGCAGGTTTAGATCTCTCACATGTCTTATAATTGGGACAAATTTCTGGTATGGCCTATCAAGTTTTCATTCATCAATATATATATCCATGTGATAGTTCCTTTAAGTTGGATTTTTCATGTGAATTGGCAAATAGACTTGTCGTAGATCATCTTGTGAATATAATTGAATGTACTTTGTTGTTTCACTATGTCAGTTATAAGAGTTTCATTCAATGAACTTCAGAAAAGTTGGAACTTCTTTGATGACAACTTACCATACACAAGTTCAATAAATAAAACTTAGATTCTGCATATTAAAGTTAGAACATAGCAAATTGATGCTTAGATTGTCTCCTATAAGCTTAACAAACCTGTCTTTTTTTGACAGGGAATTTCTAATTTTTCAAAGCCTGCGAGATATCTCTTTCTGGAAATTCAGAAGATTGACAGTCACTATTATCCAGAGGTATGTTAACATGGTGCAAGTCAAATATACATTCTTGACAATCAAAGACTGTAAAATTCCCTTATGTTTTACTTGAATCTCCGTCGACAGAATAGTATCATTTTCTGATCATTACAGTGTAATATCCTTTTCTTCCGTTGAGTTATCTTAACTTGAAGTCAATTGTTGGTCAGTCTTAATACTGACCTTAATCTGTACTTAACACAGTTTCATATTCTATGGTTGATCAACTTTTAATGAACTTCCAGAGCTTTCTTTCTTCATGGTTTCTCTTACTAAACTGTAGCTTTTGTTGATTAATCTTTTTCTTAATCATTTACCTTTAATTCCATTTCTTCCATTTGCACTTTTTGCAGACGTTACATCGCCTTTTTATCATTAATGCTGGATCTGGATTTAAGGTCCTGTGGAAAGCAATCAAGACATTTCTTGATCAACGCACCCTAGCAAAGATTCAAGTACTTTCCTTTCCTTTCCTCCCCCAAACCCCCCTATGTTTCTAGGCCAACCAGGGAAGGAAATAAGACTTTAAGACGTACACCACGATTACAGGTTCTTGGTAGCAATTACGCAAAGACCTTACTTGAAGTTATTGATCCAAGGTAAAAATCAAGCAGTTCAACATTTTTCCAATTTATGTTTAACAAGAATGGATGCAATTACGCGTATCTGAGGTTGCTGTAGGAGTTCTGATGCATGAAATTGCTTCTGCAGTAACCTTCCAACTTTCTTTGGTGGCGACTGCACATGTTCCAACTATGGAGGTTGCCTCTTCAGCGACAAAGGACCCTGGAATGACCCTGCCGTTACAACTATACTTCAGGTTTTAACCTGTTGCTATTGATTCAAATTAAACAAAGTACATAGTTTCCAGTCTTAGAAGTCACATTTTTTGTAGGCAATGGTTGAAGCTGAAGAGGAGAATGGCGATGAAAAAAAGAACGGTTGTGCTGCAAAAGATGCCTCTGGTGGTGTTACTGTAAGCATAATTGTAGTTTCCTGATAACAAGTGTGACAAAAATCACATAAAAATATCTAGGATTCGAGGGTCTGATCTCGAGCTTTGTAAATGCAACAGGATAATGTACATATTAAGGATGTTTATGATGTCACTCCATCAAGAAATGATACATTTGAGGTAGCAAGACTTACTAATCAGCCATTTCTACAGAAGATCCTGACACTGCAAAGTGTTGTAAATGACACAAAAACAGTAAGTATTTTCTTTTCATGTTTTTTTCCTCTTCCTGGTTCTTTCTCTTTGTGGAAACAGCGCCTTGTAGAAATGCAGGGTACGGCTGCACACAATAGACCCTTGTGGTCCGGCCCTTCCCTAGATGTCGCGCGCGGGAGCTTAGTCCACCGGGTTGCCCTGGTTCATTCTCTTTACTATAATAAATCTTTACTAGTTTTATGGTACAGAAAATCCAGGCATTGGAAGCTGCTCTTAGGGACACGAAATCGGTTAGTATAAAAAGAATTGCAAAACTTGTAATTGTTGCTGGAAATAGGAATTAGATGATCATTGGTTTTTCTTTCAGGTTATAGAAGGACTGGGGCAACCAATTGAAGAGTTGAAAAATCAAATTATAGTATCAAATATAAGAGGCTGAATTGCCAAATAAGGAGTTCCAATCTTTTTCCTTATTTTGAAGTTTCTTAATGTTGTCAGCTGAATTCAAATAAAATGAGTAACTATGTTAAATAAGGCAGCCTATTTTACAACAATATTCAAGTAAAGGAATCAGCTATCTTTAACTTTTGTATGTTACATCATGTCTTTTCAATAAGGCAAGTATATGCATGTGTTAGATATTGTTGTCTTTCTTGAGCCGAGAGTCTATCGGAAACAACATGTCTGCCTTTTTTAATATAGGGTGAGATTTGTGTACACTCTACCTTTCCAAAATTCCACTTATCAATTGAAGACGGGATATATAAAAAAGTTATCTGATATGTACTGCTAGAGGGCCTACCCGCAAAAGAGACAGTTGAAATGGGGAAAAATGACTTGACTCCAGTCGCCTTTCGCTAAGGGGTTCAAAAAAGAAAAAGTTAAAATTTTAAAAGAGATTGTGACCAATTGGAATTAAACGGGCAACCTCACAATGGTTTTGATCCTCTCTGACCACTAAATTATAGTTTTGGATTGTATTAAGAGGATTCAAAATATAATATATGTAGAAGCATAAAACGGATTTTGCTTTATATATATAGTGTAATTTTCTTGTGATAGGGTTCGGATGAACCACTTCTAAATGTTAAAAAAATAATAGTTTTAATATCTCAAAAAAATGTTTAAATTGATGTCTAGATTCATTCTTTTATTGGGTCTTTATTAGACAAATTAATTTGAATATATATTAATGTGTTTAGTAGTAAAATAGAATAACTTTAAATATAATATTTTTTTATTATTTAATGGGTTTCAAAGTTTGAATTTGACCAAAGATTGGTACTGATTCCTTAACGTCTGTTTTGATAACGGTTTTTTGCTAATAATATTTCTTTGGTTTTAAATGTTTAAAACGTTTGATGGCAATAAATCCTTAATGGATTTTAACGTTTTTTTTACTACATCAGATGATGATTTTCCTTTGGAATATATATATAAAACTATTTGATTGTATTCATGGGAAGGTGTGAAACATACACTACCAGAAAAAGGACTTATGGCAACAGTTATTTTAGCAACAGTTCCAAAACCGTTGCCATAGAATGTATATGGTAACGGTTATAACCGTTACAATAGCATTTAGGTGTTATTGGCACACTTAAGCTCTACAACCGTTGCCATTGTATGAAAACCGTTGCAATAGAAAAATCTGTCGTAACAGTTTATATAACCGTCCCAATATATTTATGTACCGAAACACTTTTATCCTAAAAATTCTATTGTAACGGTTGTTTTTTCCCTCCTTATTTTTCCCTCAAATTTTTTTTAATCCCGCCAAACTAACTTCTATTTATTTTATTTTTTAATAATTTTAATAATAATATTATGTGAAAATACTCTTTTTGCCCTTTCCCTCTCAAAATTAGGATACATTTCACCCTATACCTAATTACCCCCAAAATTAGAACACTACGTTACTCTCTGTTCTTCACTGCGCTCAAACCTCAAACCTCAAAGACCTTCGTTCTTCGACTGCGCTCAAACCTCAAAGACCGAAGTTCTCCATTGCAAACAGAAGTTCGTTCATTCCTCTCTTTCGTATCTCCAAATTTCGATTGCGCTCAAATCTCAGAGAATGATGTTTTTACCGAGTAATGTGATTTTTACTTGATATCAAGTATGAAGTATTTTACGACTTGTTCTTCATTCCTCTTTATCTTATTCCTCTATTGCGCTCTCTGAAGTTGGTTTAATCGATTTGTACACAGGGTAGCGAAAGTTTAGCGAAAGTTGATTTAGTGGTTGAGGCATCTGAGCAAGTTTCCTCAAAATAGCGAAAGTTTGAGGCTCTCCCTGAATCCATAAATCCAACAGCAGTGATTTTAGCCCTGTAAGTTATTTTGATGCCATTTTCTTAACTCTTGAATCTATCTATGGAGGTTCTCTAAGTTTGAGGCGCTTTCTCAAAGTAGAATCCTTTCTTAAAACCTTGTGTAGAATGTAGCTGTAGGTTAATCATTGGGTCTTCAAGTGTCGTTTTCCTCATTATAGCATTTGTTGTTTGTAATCTGCTGTTTAGAAAGAAATTTATTTGCTGGACATCTTGAATCGCAACTGTTTTGGTTGTTGTAGAACTTATGCTCTTGGGTTATCTGATTATCTTTTGTAATAAAGTGGAAGCGCTTTCTCAAAGTAGAATCCTTTCTTAAAACCTCGTGTAGAGCTGTAGGTTAATCATTGGGTCTTCAAGTGTTTTTTTCCCCATTATAGCATCTAGTATTGTCTGTTTAGACTGGATTAAAACCAAACTGTGTTCTATGGCCTGAGAATAGCTGCTGATAGCTGCTGGATTAAAAATTTTCGTCATTAGCTCTTTTCCTTATATTTTTGTTGTCTTTTGTAGGTGGAGCAACCGAAGAAAGGGAAGGTGGAGAGGGTGGAGCAACTGAAGAAAGGGAAGATGGAGATAGTGAAGATATAGACCTTACTTAAGAAAGAACTTTAGTTGTTGGTCGATATTCTTGGAGTCTTTTGTTATAGTATTTGAAACTTTAACTTTTGAAGTGTTGAACTGTAAAACTTATGCAATTGGGTTAAAAACATTTTGCTATTATCGTTATTCTTAGCTTATTGGATATAAAGATTATAAAGTGTTTTATCTTTTTATTTATATAATTTCCAGGTTATAATTACAAATATTTACAGGTGGTAATGTCAATTATATGTTTAAAATAGCCTAATAGAACCGTTGCAATAAGCATAAATGTCGTTGTTTGTAGACATTCTAAACCGTTCCGATAGGTCTTGTAAAGCGTTCCATAAAATGTAACAAAATGATGCATTAGAAATAAAACCGCTGCGGTAGCGAATAAAACCGTTACAATAGGTGTAAACAAGCGTTGCAATAGTCTACATAACCGTTACAATACACTATATTGTAACAGTAGTAAATAATATGGTAACGATTTACAACCGTTGCATAAACAATATGGTAACGGTTTATAACCGTTGCAATTTAATTGAATAATCGTTCCTTCAGGCAGTAGAAACCGTTGCAATAGCTTGATCTATAGCCACGGTTCTGTAAACCGTTACAACAACCGTTGCTGTAGGTCTATTGGCACGCGCGCGGATGTGACGGTTACTTAACCGTTCCGATACATGCTATGGCAACGGTTATACTATCAATCGCAACGGTTTTCCTGCTGTTGCAATAGGCCTATTTTCCAGTAGTGATAGTAAAAACTTTTCTTCTTCTTTCTTTTGTGCTGGGTTTTCTTCTTATAAATCTTTATTGTTTCTGCTCCTAGTTATACTAGAAGAGCTTGTTGAATCCTGGGGTACGCCTAATATTATTTATTTCGGAGTAGACGAAATATTCTTAAAGACTGTGCCTTTGACACGCCTCAAGCTAAATCGTTTATTCTCCATAATCATCCATTTTTCCCAACAATCTTAAGGATACTTTACGTTGTTATTATGGAGAATAACGCTGCTAATGTTGTTGTTGATGCTATTACCGATGTTGCACCAACTGTTTATGTTGCTGTTTTTTGTGGAGATAATTTTATCCGCAAGCACGCTGTTGTTGACAAAGGAAAAGAAATTGTTATTAGAAGCAGCCTTGTGGAGGACAACAATCGTAGGGAAAAATCAAGTAACAGGTATGATAAAAAAATGGTTCTAAGCCCAAAACCAACAATCAACCTAGCCACTATGTTGCTCAATGCCGGAAAAGAGTTAGGAATGACAATCCCACGAAGGCTAAAGTAAATTTGACTGAAGCCAAAGTGGATGATATAATTGTTGCGGTTGTTTCCCAAGTGAACCTTGTGGCAAATGTGAAAGATTGGGTGTTAGATTCTGGTGCCACTAGGCACATATGTGCTAACAAAAAAGACTTTGTGTCTTACAACCAAGTTGAGGAGGGAGAAGAAGTTGTCTATCTTGGTGATTCAAGAACTACTCAAGTTCTTGGAAAACGCAAAGTTCTTCTCAAACTCACATCTGGCAAAACTTTGGCATTGAATAATGCGTTGCATGTTCCTAGTATCCGAGCCAATTTGGTCTCTGTGGGATTATTAGGAAAAGTGGGGGTGAAGGTTATTTTTGAATCTGATAAGGTCGTGTTGACCAAGAATAATAATTTTGTTGGCAAGGGATATTATAACCATGACTTGTTTGTACTCAATGTTATCAATGAAAATACTAGTACTTCTGCTTGCTTGGTTGATTCTTTTACTTTATGGCATGCTAGATTATGACATGCTAGTTTATCTTATATTAAAAAAATGCAATTCTGAAGGTCTTATTTCAAATATTAATTTTTTGAATATTGTTAAGTGTGAAGTTTGTGCAGAACCTAAACAAACTAAGAAATCATGTGCTTCGGTATTTAGAAAATCTGAATTGTTAAGTTTAATACATACTGATTTAGGAGACTTGAAACAAACTATGACTAGAGGACGGAAAACATATTATGTGATTTTTATAGATGATTTTTCTAGATATACAAAAGTTTATTTGTTGACAAATAAAGATGAAGCTTTTGATAAGTTTTTAATTTATAAAGCTGAAGTAGAAAATCAATTGGATAAGAAAATTAAAAGAGTTAGATCCGATAGGGGTGGTGAATTTATTTTACTGAATGATTATTGTGAGAAAGAAGGCATAATTCACGAGATAACTCCGCCATATTCTCCACAATCAAATGGTGTAGCGGAAAGGAAAAATAGGACTTTAAAGGAAATGATGAATAGCATGCTTGTTAGTTCTGGTGTTCCGGATAATCTTTGGGGTGAAGCCATTTTATCTGCTTATCATTTACAAAATAGAATTCTTTTTAAGAAAACCGGTAAAACTCCTTATGAGTTGTGGAAAGGGTATCCACCTAATTTGAAATATTTGAAAGTGTGGGGGTGCCTTGCTAAAGTTATGTTGCCGGATCCTAAGAAAAGGAAAATAGGATCTAAAATATCTGATTGTATGTTTATTGGGTATGCTGAAAGCAGTGCCGCATATAGATTTTTAGTAGTTAAAAGTGATGTACTTGAAAATAATACTATTGTTGAAACAAAAAATGCTGAATTTTTTGAAAATATTTTTCCTTTAAAATTTGAGAAAAATAATGATGCTCCTATTATTCCAAGTGATAATATTTCACATGTTCCAATTATTCAAAATAATCTTGAAAGTGAGGATTTAAGAAGAAGCTATTTTGTGGATAATGATCCTTTAACATATTCTGAAGCTATTTCTTCTTCTGATGCATCATTTTGGAAAGAAGCTATTGATGTACAATTAAATTCCATTTTACAAAATAAAACTTGAATTTTAGTTGATTTACCTCCGGGAGGTAAACCCATTGGTTGTAAATGGATTTTTAAGAAGAAACTTAATCCGGATGGTTCCATTGATAAATACAAAGCTAGACTTGTTGCAAAAGGTTTTACCCAAAAGCAAAATATTGATTATTTTGATACTTATGCTCCTGTAACTAGAATTTACTCAATTCGTGTTTTACTTGCCTTGGCTTCTATTTATACTAGATATGGATGCACGTGCTAAGCACGGGCCCAACGGTACAATCTACATGTTTGAGCTTATGCAAGCATGATATAGTTAACCCTAATAATTTGAAGAAAAAATAATAACTTTATAATAACATTTGAAAACATGGTCATGTTGAAATAACAAAGGTAATTGATTGCGGCTCAATCTACACAACATTAGAAGGTGAAACAAGAAGTCTCGAGATTATTGGCACTCTTGATGAACAAACTTGACCTATATTACACAAAAGTAATTCACTGAGATTTTCTTCTTTATTAATATGAATTGGATGCAGCATGACCACTTTAATAATTATAATAAAGACATTAAATTCAGATTCAATTCTCAAAGGTAGGGCGACAAACCATAACTTTTCAGCCACAATAGAACAATCTACAAATAATGAAACTCTATAACCTTTAATAAATTTGGCAAATCAGAATACTGAAGTGTAATTACTTGAGTTCATAGTCATTACAAATTATTCGCAATGACTTTCATCTACCTTTCCATCCTTCTTTCCATCTTTCATCGACATATACTTAGATCAAAGATAGAAGTAAAAAGGCAAGTGAAAAATAACTTAATAAACACAAAATAAGATAGTTAAATTTGAATACATTACCCTGGGATAAGTGAAGAGAGTGCTGCATCACCTAATGAAAGAATCATCTTTCAGGCTGCTCTAGGTACTTGTTTGTGCCCTTTCTTGTGATCTGTAGATGTTTGTATTGTATTGCACGATTGAATTTTGATCCTTCTTTTTGTCTCAAACAAATTAGAACGTCTTCACTATTCCCGCATTCCCTCCTAGAATGGATCAATGGATATCCCTTTCTCATATTTGATTTATACATTCTGTATGCCCGAAACTATACAGTTGAATAGAATCAAGCTCGAACTGGAAAAAATAAAGCTCAATGCCTCAGCCATAGAGAACTTAAAATTCAAATTTAGAAATTTGACTATTAGACCGATAAAGCCAGTTTCCTATTTTCATAGGAATCAATGGGATTATTTCAAATTGTTCAAGTGGGCTGGAGACAATCTGTGCTAGATCCAGTGTGAAATAAGTGATTTTATCCAGTTGAGGCATTCTTGATTGATTGAGAGGGCCTTGAGCCCGGTACTCCTTCTTCAAGCTATCACGCTCATCCAATCCTATTGCTTCTGTAACAGCAAAAAGAAAGTTCTTTTGGTCCCTTTACAAAATTTGTTTTATTACTGATAGAGATAGAATGCGTGAAAAATGTTGTCTCATATAAACGAATATTTCCAATAAATATATAATATTCTATATGTTTGCATGGAAGTTTGAAACATGAAATAGAATGCGGGGAATAGTAAAATCATGGTGTACAAGTTACAAAACTTCAGTACATATCAGTCAAATATATTTACAAGAAAATCACTATGAGTTATAACCCCAAACGGAAATATGTAATAGCTATATTATTGGCGTACCTATTTACATGTTCCCACATGTCCAACTCCATATTGTCAATATTTTTTCTTCTCTGTTTCTTCTTTTAGGTTGATGTATTCAAATTGCCAATGCTTAAAAAAAGCTCCTCCATTATCACTTTCCATCCATGAGCAAGAGATATCAGTGAGGATTCCTGAAAAGACATATCAAACATCTTATGAATAAATTAAAAGGATAATTTCTCAATTCAGCTTTTAGTATATCATATTGATTCCCTGATTAACTGTCACTGCAAAGAAGAGAGATGTTTACAACATTTTACTAAAGTCAGTTATCTCACTTTTAGACACATATTTTTCATTTTCTTTTTCTCCTACTTCCTCTATAAGAATAGTCCTTTTCTTCTTTCCCATTTTTATGAGAGGAGAGGGGCAAAAGTAGTGCAGCATAGTTCTCATTTAAATATTTAAATGAACATTGGATCCAAGAAATGCAGCGGACTTTAAACTACCAGCAATAACAAAGGAACAGAGAAACAATATTTCAAGTCCAGGTAACTTCGATAAAGATGAAAAACCAAAGCAGAATGATATTAAGGAGGTGAAGCACAAGATAAACCAGCAAGCATAATCTCTAAATTGTCCCTATTTTCTGATGAACTTGCAGCCAAAGATGTAAAGTACATCTCAAATCAAGAAGTAATTGTTGTCTTCTAAAGCATCACACACTATGAACTATCATATTAGATCAACCAGTTATCATATTAGATGAACCGTAAAAAGAATTAGTCAATAAAAGTATTTTGAAATCATTTAAGTTGTACCTCTGTTGAAGTACATCTAAGATTATTATTTTCCTTCTATGGGTTGACTGTATCTTGTTGTTTTTGTTGAAATTTGAAAATACAATAATTTTGAAAAAAACAATTGACATTCAATAAAATTAGTACTTTGGAAAAGAATCATCATGTTATTCTTAATAGAAAATTTGCTCTTATCCGTCTTTCCAACTCCAAAAAAACTTTCAAAGTACAAATTCATCTTTTTTTCAAATGAATTTAATACCTATTTTGGCCTCTGAGAAACTATTTTGCAATCTACAGTTTTATAATTCTACCTCATAGTTAACAGAATGTTTCATTAACTGATGTAGTAACACGGTATCTGGCACAAATGTTTTCAATGCCTTTTATAAACACATACATCATTTGGCACAACTACACTATATACCTTTCCGTCAATGTTTTCTAATGCTCCATATGGATACCATGCACCATTAGATACTGAAAAAGAAAAAAAATTAATCGTCAAGTTTCTTCAGCAGGTTTTGGTTAATAAAATAAATTAAAATTATGTAGTGATCCCTTTCTCTTGTTTTTTTTCTCCTTGTTTATCTTCTTAATCCTCTTAATCTATAACTTATCAAAAGATCATTTTAGTCTCTATGCATCAACTGGCTGTTACAGTATACATCTAATTTTTAACAGCCTAATAACCAAAAGCAGACGCCTTATGAAATCTATCAACTTGGTGCTACAAACAAATTAAAAGACATGTCGTTCATGTACAATTCACCAAGTTTGAAGTCTCAAATCAAAGTAGTTGAAGTAACAATAGCCATTGAATAAAAATGGCTCTTTAGAATTTTTTATTCCTCCAAAGAAATGCACCAACCACATAAGTTAAACTATAAATCTTATAAAGCGGTATAATTACCTCCTTAAAGACAATAGATTACTTCCGTCCAAGGAATAATAACATTTCAAGCCTTCTTACAAAAGTTTTTTCCATAAGCTCCTTTTTCGCATGGTCTTTTTTCGTTTAGGACCACGATTTGTATTGTTGTTCTAAATTCTCCCTCAATTTCATACAATTTTTCCCTGTAACGATGCAATATAGAAGTATCTATTTTAAATGTCGATGTTAAATCATTAACATTAAAGAAAATTAACCATTCAAAAATAACCAAAACCCAATACAGTTTTACCCAAATCAAGAAATACAGATGAAAACAGTGGAATCTAAATAATTAGAAAATAATTAATAAAAATAAGATGAGAAGATAAAACCAAAAATAACGAAATTATATTTGGAGAAGATGCTAACAAATCTCACACCAACTTATCAATTACAAAATAAGAGAGACGGAGGGAGAAACATTGAGAAACAATGACAGGCTAAGCAAACTAAGACAAAAAAGAGAGAGAGCCAAAAATTCATACCAAGATAAACATAGAAGAGACGGAGAGAAGCACGCCCATGGTTTTGAAGAACTGCAAGGAAATAACTTGACACGTCGTGGCTTATGCAGACACACATGAAAAATTTCTGAAGTTATATTTACCATTTCACAATATTTAGGAAAGAACAATAAATTGAGAGCTAATCTGCTACTATTCAAAACATGCAAGAATAATAATAATCTAAAATCAGCATTTATTCATAAATCAACAAAAAATGCACAAAAAGGAGAAAAATAGAGGAAATAATAAAAGAAGAAAACAAAACAGAGGAAATAATAAAGGAAGAGAACATCCATCCACAATGCTAACAAGAGTCTTGGGAGTGAAGAGGAAAGACGATTCTTGTAGTTAGACCCATTTGGGTTCAAACAAATCATATTCCAAGTTTCAAAACCCAAAACATTGCAACAAAAAAAGATAGTAGAACGAAATTAAAGAGAGAACTCACCAAAAGAAACCCATTCGAGAGATCAGAGGAAGAATAATCGTTAGAAAGATAACATCATAAGAAGGAATTAGGGCTCGAACTTTACTGTGTATAAAAATACAGTGACCATCTTCAAAAGACCCCAAATATATTAAGAGAGTTGGAAAAAAAATCAAAAAATTACAATAAGAGCAAAAGAGAAAGAGGAAGAAGAAAAAGAGCCACTTACCAGGAAAAGAGAGATGGACTGTGAAAATGGTAACTTTTATCGGATGGAAGAAAGGCCAAAAGGGTGAACAAAAATTAAAGCCACGTGGTGTTTCTAATAGGACACCCGTAAGTCATTAGTATCACCCCTGACTTTTGATTTAATTACTAAAATGTCTTTCGTCGTCCACCGCAGCTTTCACTTATTATATAGTTAAAAACTTTATATTCTCCAAATGGATGTTAAAATTTCTTTTTTAAATGGTTATTTGGAGGAGGAAATTTATATGGAGCAACCTGAGGGTTGTGTAGTGTCTGGCCAAGAAAATAGAGTATGTAAACTGCTAAAATCTTTGTATGGTCTAAAGCAAGCGCCTAAAGAGTGGCATGAAAAATTTGATCAAGTATTGATTAATGATGGTTTTTCTTCAATTGAAGTAGATAAATGTGTTTATACAAAATGTGTGGATGGTACATGTGTTATTATTTGCCTTTATGTAGTTGACATGCTTATTTTTAGTTCTAGCCTTGATTTGGCACATAAAACCAAATTTTTCTTGTCTTCTAATTTTGAGATGAAAGACATGGGAGAAGCTAGTGTCATTTTAGGCATGAAAATTATAAGAGATAGCAATAGTTTGATGTTGACTCAAGAACATTATGTAGAAAGAATACTTAAAAAATTTGATAATTTTGATGTGGTACCTGTAAGCACTCCTTATGATGCTAATAGTCAGTTAAAAAAGAATAAGGGAGATGCTGTAGATCAAAATAAATATGCTCAAGTTATTGGTAGTCTAATGCATTTGATGGATTTTACTAGACCTGATATTGCATATGCTGTGTGTAAATTGAGTAGATATACTCAAAACCCGAGTCATGATCATTGGAATGCATTAGTAAGAGTAATGAAATATATGAGAGGTACCATGAACTATTGTATTAAATATAGTGGATTTCCCACTGTACTAGAAGGATACCGTGATGCTAACTGGATCTCTGATTCAGATGAGATAAAATCCACTAGTGGTTATGTGTTCACCCTCGGTGGGGGTGTTGTGGCATGGAAATCAACTAAACAAACTATAATAGCTAGATCTACCATGGAATATGAGTTTGTGGCATTGGAATTAGCTGGCAATGAGGCCGAGTGGTTAAAGAACCTTTTGGCGAGTATTCCGCTAGGAATAAAACCGACACCTTCTGTGTCGATGTATTGTGATTGCCAAGCTGCAATAGCCATTGCCAAAAATAAAATCTTTAATGGAAAGAGTAGACATATCCGGTTAAGACATAATGTGATAAAGCAGCTGCTGAAAGATGGAATAATTTCCATAGATTATGTGAAGTCAGAAGTGAATTTGGCCGATCCTCTGACTAAACCTTTGGGAAGAAAATTAATATCTGAAACATCGAGGGGAATGAGACTTTTGCCAATTTGAATTATATCAATTATGATGGTAACCCAACCTATGTGATTGGAGATCCCATGAAGTAGGTTCATATGGGTAATAACAAGTCATTAGTTGATCAAATGTGCACTATTAAATTATATCCATTCCTATGGTGTATGTGTGTATATAGTGCAAGACTGCAAGGAATGTGAGGCTGAGTTATCAAACTCTTAATCCGTTAATCCATAGCCTTTTGTATGTGGTGTATTGCTCTGCAGAATACACTTGATGGATTGACCTATATGAGTGTGGAGTGGGGCCGCTCCTATGAAATTTGTGGCAAAATTTCTAGAGCACTCATGAAAACCAGGCGCGCGCATGGCCTATTAGCGCAAAATCGCGACAAACAACAAAGTGTGTGCGGGTATAATGTGATAGATAAGACACTAAACTTATAAATGAATTTTTGGTTCATAGAAGTTTTAAACTTCACCAATTGTTCTGTAAGTTTAATCTTATTTTATCTAGGTCTGGTTCATAGTCCAAGAGACACCAGATTCGACGCATTATGCTTATTTGTGAAAACCCAGCGAAATATTTTATTTCAAGATAATATTTTTTTTGAGCTATGTGGGGGATTGTTAAAAAAATAATAGTTTTAATATCTCAAAAAAGAATATTTAAATTGATGTCTAGATTCATTCTTTTATTGGGTCTTTATTAGACAAATTAATTTGAATACATATTAATGTGTTTAGTAGTAAAATAGAATAACTTTAAACATAATATTTTTTTATTATTTAATGGGTTTCAAAGTTTGAATTTGACCAAAGATTGGTACTGATTCCTTAACGTCTGTTTTGATAACGATTTTTTGCTAATAATGTTTCTTTGGTTTTAAATGTTTAAAACGTTTGATGGCAATAAATCCTTAATGGATTTTAACATTTTTTTTACTACATCAGATAACAATTTTCCTTTGGAATATATATAAAACTATCTGATTGTATTCATGGAAAGATGTGAAACATAGTAAAAACTTTTCTTCTTCTTTCTTTTATGCTGATTTTCTTCTTATAAATCTTTGTTGTTTCTGCTCCTAGTTATACTAGAAGAGCTTGTTGAATCCTGGGGCTACGCCTAATATTATTTATATCGGTGTAGGCGAAATATCCTTAAGGACGATATCTTTGACACGCCTCAAGCTAAACCGTTTATTCTCCATAATCATCATTTTTTTCCAACACTAAATCCTCCCCTGGCTTGGACATCAGCATTATGTAAAAAGGAAGATTTTTGGTTGAATGTCTATGGGATTGTGACTTAAAGTATTACATACCAAGAGCTTATCATAATAAAGAAATTTGAGCTGCTTTAGATAAATTAAGGATTTTACACAATGTATTCTCCCTTTCTTCAACCCCAACCCAAAAATTAAAGGAAAAGAACCTTTCATTTAGGGTATGTTTGGTATGAAGGAAAATGTTTTCCATGAAAAATGTTTTCCTAGAAAATGTTTTCATGGAAAATGAGTGGTTTTATCACTTATTTTCTCTTTGTTTGGTTGGTAAGTGGAAAACATTTTCCGGAAAATATTTTCTATCGTTTGGTTAGAGAGTAGAAAATAGTTTTTTTTAGAAAAATATTTTTTATGCAACTCTCCTCACCCCTCCCCTCCCACCCCCCCACCCCTTCCCTAAGTCTCTAAAAATTGACACAATCTAAAGGAACTAGTGGTGATGCTTTACTTTTTAACGCAAAAACCGCATATTTTCGAACCCGTAAACTTTATAATTTTTAGACCCGTAAACTTCCAAACACATAAACCTCCAAACTCATAATTTTGGAACTTGTAAAATTTTGAGTCTTTAAATCGATAAATAATAAAATTAAAAACTGAAAAATATATTTTAATTTTAGGGGGGTTAGAGGGTGGGAGCGGGGCTGGGGGGCAGTAAAACGAAAAAAAAATAGAAATTTGAAATTTCAAAAAAAAAATTGTGGTAAAAAAATACTTTTTTTGTGGTGGGGGAGTGGGGGCTGGGTGATGCAAAAAAATAAAAAGAAGAAATAATTGCAAAAAAAAATTGAGGTAAAAAAATAATTTTTGGGGTAGGGGATAGGGGGTAGGGGGTAGGGTGAGGGCTGGGTGGTGTAGAAAAATAAAAAAACAAAAATTTGAAATTGCGAAAAAAAAAGTTTAAGGTAAAAAAAAATACATTTATTTTTCGGGGGAAGGGGGTAGGGGGTAGGGGTGGGGGCTGCGTGGTGCAGAAAAATAAAAAAATAAAAATTTGAAATTGTAAAAAATAAAAATTTAAGGTAAAAAAATATTTTTTGGTGGGTGGTGGAGGAGGGGTAGTAGAGTGGATGGAAAAACTGAAATTTAAAAAAAAAAAATTATGGAAAGGAGGTGTAGTGGATTGGTGAGGGTGATAAAGGTTGAGAAGGAGCTTTGGAAAATATTTTCCCTTCTTTTGATAAGGAAAATGAATTGATAAGCAAATATTTTCCAAAACATTTAAGCCAACCAAACATCGAAAAATTGGAAAATATTTTCATACCAAACATACCCTTAGCCTTCTTTAGTTAAAACTGAACGAACTTGAAAACAAGAAAAGAAAGATTACCTACACGTTGGATTCAAATTCAACGACTTTTTGGACTAGGTAAATATATGAACCATGTTAGTTTAATATGATTATAGTAGTTATATAATATATCAGCATAATTTCCATGTAAAAAAGCACATATAATGCACTTATTCAAGGATTATAATGGAAAAATTGTAATCAAGAGATTATAATGCAATGGTTACTTTCTATTAGATAATTCCTTTAGTTTTCATTTATGTATTATTAATATTTATTTTCTTATTTCACATTTTACTCCGCATAAAATAAATATAAATCATCGCATAATTTATGTGTGTATAATTTATACAAACAACAAAAATAGGATCCTTTAAAAATGTACTAGTACGTATATTTTATGTTGATAGCTGTTCTGATTCTATTGTTTTAAAAGTTGGGGATCCATAATTCTATTTGGTAAATTAATTTTTTAATTATTTACAAAAATCATAAAACAAATAATTTTAATTTTTAAGGCAAAGTTGGGGGATATAAATGATTTTAATATGTTGATAGCTGTTTTGATTGTATTGGTTTAAAAGTTGGGGTTCCATAATTCTATTTGGTAAATTAATTTTTTAATTATTAAAAAAATCATAAAACAAATAATTTTATTTTTTAAGGCAAAGTTGGGGGATCAAAATGATTTTCACCCGTTTCAAAATGAGATTATTGATTCCTATCAAAACAAATGCAAACATATCTAGGATTTAATTTTCTTCTCTAATACACAATGATTTTAAACCAACTTAAGCCACATTAAATAAGTTTTTTCATAAAATAATTACAGTGCAAAAAATAATAAATAGAATTACCCAATTGCTATTTCTTGGCAGTGAATTCAAAACAATTGAACATTGAACCACTATTTAACTTCTTGGCATAACCTAAAAATAAATAAAAAATACTTGGACAAGTTGATATGTACTGGAAATCAATGTCAAGGCTAAATGTATTCCTATGCTTTCTAGTGTTGTTATCTTTCACAAGTGTTTGTCAGGTAAAGTATCATTAATTAGCTAGTTGTGTTATGCGTAAATCATGAATCCCGAATCCTAAACCTTATTTAGGCATTCATGTACCAAATGATCCCTGTAAGTTTTTTTTCTTACCTTCATATTGTGTTGCGATCTTTTATCAGTGGTGGATTCAGAATTTGAATTTAATATTTTTTGTTGTTGGTCTATTTGATAATTTTGCAACTTATGGAAGATATAAGTATCAATAAGTGGAATTGCTTACCAAGAGAATTTTGTCAATTAGAGGATGCAAAGTGCTTTGTACTAATAGAGTAATTGAATATAATTGATTAGGGGTGTACATGGATTGGGTTGGTTCGGTTTTTATCAAAACCAAACCAAACTAATTATATCGGTTTGGATTGGTTCGGTTTTGTCGGGTTTTCAGTTTTTTTGGTACATGAATATTATTTCAATCTTACGTTATTAAAATTATAGATAAATTTTTTATAAGTGAATATATGTTTAGTAAATATGAAAAAATTTGACAAACATATGATCTATTAAAATATTCTAATGGGAGAAATTTTTTAGTAACACAGGATAGTTATTTTCTTTGTCGTCTAATAATAATTTTTCGTTAAATTACGCTTTCAAGGTTAATACATGAGAGGATCCCAAATAGTTCTACATTTTCTAAAAAATCACTACAAAATCTTAAAAATATAAATAAAATTTATATATTTATACGTCGGTTTGGTTCGGATTTTTTTACTCAATACCAAACCAAGTCAAACCAACTCTAGTCGGGTTTTATAATCGATTTGATTTGGTTTTTCGATTTAGTGCGATTTTTCGGTTCGGTTTGAACACCCCTATAATTGATTGCTTCCTGGCTCGTCTATCAATCATCATAGCAAAATATTGTAATATATGCTCATCTATTTTTAGTTTCTCTATGGAATATATTTGAGATAAACTGATCCGAATTTCCTACATAGTATTAATATTGGACGTGAAGGACGTTAGGTTATGAATATGTATTCTCGCAAAGTAACAAATCGGTGTAAAAAATAGGGAAAGATAGTAAGGGAAAAATAACATTTTTGTCATCACTTGGCTTCGTCATTGAGCTTAGAGAGGTGAAATTAATGGATGATACTCATTTTTGTATCATTACATTACTTAACCTAAAATTAAGATGATTGAAATAAAAATTCGGAGGAGAAATATTGCTTGCTTTTACCCTTTATTTTGAATAAAATCTTCTAAATAAATCTTCATCTCAAAAGAAAGGAAAGGAGGGATGAAATCGCAAAGAATATGTGAATATAAAGTACGATCTTTGATAATTTTAATATATTTAACTTACACAACATGATATGCGTATAGACTTATTTATACGATAAAATTTTAATTTGTTATACTAAATTTATCATTTTTTAAGTTTACCTACCATTACTTAAATAGATACTTGCAGTTACTTTATCTAGTTATAATTTTGTAAATATCCTTTCAAACAATTACAAAAATACAAGCTCATTTCAATTTTTCTTTAAATTGAATTAGTATGAATGACTAATACACATTCATCTATAACATGGATTAACGATTGATTATTTATAGGACAAATAAAAAAAACTAAGCTAGAGAAAATTCCCACCCTAGAGCTCGTTAGCCACTTGGTAAGGCGCCAAAGAGCAATTGGGGATAGAATTGTAATTTTAAAAAACTCCGGATCACGGATATTGTCTACTAGCCTCTAGAAACTTCTCATAGAATCGGCACCCTACAAGTCTGGAACTTTCTACAAGATGCTTCCATGATTTTCTCGAACCCCATTTCCCCTTCTCCAAGTCACTGAGCGCATATAAAAGGAGTCACTGCACCCGCATTAGTCATACTTATCCAGCAATACAGTGTGAAGTTTAGTCGGCAAATTCACTCCATTAGAGCAGTTACCACTTTCTCTTCGGGAAGCTAGTAAGCAATTATTTGACAGTAGAGATGGCAACTTCACTTGTTCTCAGAAGGGCGGCCGCTGCTTCACCACTCTTCAACAGGCTTGTCAACCCGGTTCGCTCTGCCTCTGTCGCTCCCTCTGTTTTCCGATCCTTCAACACCAACGCTCAGATGACAACTTTTGACGATGACGATGATCGCAGCGTTGATGTTGATCGCCGCTCCGATCGATCCGTCTCTCGCCGGCGTGACTCTTTCCCTGGCTTCTTCTCAGGTTAGTTCTCATGCTTCTGGTTTTTGCTCAGATTTTATCATGGAACAGAGGTAGACCTTTTGTGTAAAATCGCTACTTTACGTTCAATATAACCTCTGTTTTTGTGCTTAAAAGTTCATCAGAGCTAATAAGTCCCTAAATGTTGGCACAAATCGTCGTTGTGTGTTCATTTGACCATCCGATTTTGCTCTTTTAGTAAATATATACACGCGTACTTGGTAAACTTTTTTGTTGTGTAAAGGCCTGTTAAAATTGATAATTTATGGAAGATAAACGACCTTACTGCTTTAAGAGAGCTGAGATGTTGTACCATTTGTTCCCAAGTTAGTTAGGACCTTTAACTTTAAATGCACCGAGTACGCTGAATCGTGTGATGAACTGGTTTTGACTGATATGATTTATTTGGTTTTGATTAAACAGATGTGCTTGATCCATTTTCACCACCAAGGAGCGTGAGCCAACTACTAAACATGATGGACCAAATGATGGATGCTCCATTCACGGCACCACGTGGTATGGGTACTGGAGTTGGATCGAGGAGGGGATGGGACGTGAGAGAAGATGATGATGCCTTGCATATTAGAATGGACATGCCTGGGCTTGACAAGGAAAACGTGAAGGTATCAGTGGAGCAGAACACGTTGATTATCAAAGGAGAAGGAGAGAAAGAATCAGAGGATGAAGAGTATAGGCGAAGGTACTCTACCAGACTTGAAATTCCTCAAAATCTCTACAAATTGGATGACATTAAGGCGGAGATGAAGAATGGTGTTCTGAAGGTGGCGGTTCCTAAGGTGAAGGAAGATGAGAGGAAAGATGTTTTCCATGTTCAAGTTGATTGAGCTTTTAATGCTTAGTTTGTGTTTGAGTCTGATGTTAGAAACATTTTCCTTCTTTCTTCCGTAGCTATTTTGGATGTAGTAACTTTCTGTGTGGATAAGTGATAGACGACCTGCTAAAAAACTTATGGGTGTAAGTGCAGCTTAGTTTAATTGGAAGTTGAGTATAATAATCTGCTTCTTTCACCTGCATAAAGTGTATGGGGCGTATGAATTTTATTTTGCTATACTAACTGCATTGCAAGATGAGATAATTTAGAAGCAAACTAATCAATATTTGAAGCAAGGGTCAAAAGAAAAACGTCTGTATGAAGATTGACGAACAAAGTTAAGGAAGTTGGATAAAAGGGTTGAAGTTGCAGAAAATCAGTTTAGCTTAATGGATATATAAATTCAGGTTTATCTCTAATTCGGAAGTCACCTTGTTGTACTTCTGTTATACCGAGTATTAGGATTAGTCGCTCTGCTTTTCTAGCTAAAGCTAACGAGTCATTGCTTCTTTTAACCCGTTCTTGGTTGAGGGTTGAGCTTTTAGGCTAAGAGATGGAAAAATAGTAATTCGAGAATGAAATTGAATTGTCGCGGCCAAGTAGTACAGTGGCAATCTCTTGATAAAGAAACCAAATTGAAGTAAATGAAAGTGTGTGGAGATTGCACGTCGTGTAAGAATACATCCGTGGAGATGCACGCTCTTGGCTCGTCACTGGGAAGCTAAGTTGTTCGGACACTAATCGGTGAAATACGAATATGGGTGCTAATAAAAAATATTATAAATTTTTAAAGATATATGTGAAGAACTTATGTCATTTTCCTATATGAACATTCTTTCATTTTCAAAACTTTTGATTTTGAGAAATCTCAAAAAGAAATCTCCCAAATTTATGGATGGATTTCGGTTAAAGTGTCCGCAAATGCAAATTTATGGATGGACTTCGGGTTAAGGTGTCTGCAGTGGAACGTATCTCGGCTGGAGGTATCATTTGAACTTCAATTGGTTTGCTTCAAGTCGATTAACATAATCCAAGATATCAGTACTAATTGTTTACTTTTGTAGAGAAACTAAACAAAACATTTTTAAATAATGACATTTCTGAAATCTAGTCCTAATTAACAATCAACTACGCTCACTATGCCTTCTGGAAGATAAGGAGGGGACCAGGAGGAGACCTTGATTAGAAGGATTCCATATTCTAAGTTAGTGTTTAATTATGTACTATGTTTAAGAAGGAATTTAACTTTTTTGGAATTAGTGATCTTATACAGGTTATGACAATTTTATGACTATAAATTTAACTCATTAAAATTTAAATAAAAATTAAAGTTAAATTATTTGCAAAATAAAAATATATTTTTTGGAAACAAATTAAAGAAATGGCACATAAAAAAGGATAGAGAAAAAAACAAAAGATAAGAGGATTAAGGGAAAGAAATAATAAGAATTGAATCCATACAATGTTGTGTCACTGATATTCATTGATAAGTGATGACATGCTTTGCATGTTCACTTATATTAACGATAGTTAATTTTCACTTTTTTTTTTTTTTTTTTTGCAAAAGATAACATTCATTAATTAAACGTATATATGTGTACAGAGAGGTTGGTGCGTAGGTAGTAACCTATTATAAAGTATTAAAATATTACACGCTACTGAATTATTGGTATTAGTATTTAAGTTATTTATAAAGTTCCTAGTGGAACTATGATCGTAACAACATTGTATATTTGATGATGGTTGATGGCTAGCAAAGTTAGGCACCCCAAATAACATTCCCTTGAAGTGATTTTGGAGTTGTTATACCTTGTACATTTCTTCAAGAACTTTTTGAAAAAAATGGGATCGCCTAAAAACGCTTGGCACATATATCATTGGATAATAATAAGTTATAATTGCTTTTATATGAACATCCAATATGTGGGTGAGTATCTACCATACTTAGAGCGGTTAATATGGGCTGGGCTGGCGGGCTGGGCTAGACAAGCCTATCATTTTAATGGACCTTATAATGGTCAGCACATCCCGGTCTTATGTGGGCCGCGGACCCTCACGGGCCGGTTCATAATTTTTAAAAAATATAATATGGTTCATAATTTTTAAAAATATAATTTTATATTTTTTTTATTCTAACCTAAAAAATATAATTATCTAAAAGTTAAAAAAATATCATATTGAAAAAAATACGCAAAACTTAATAACTTTTTATATTGTTCCAATATATCACAATAAATATTAAAAAAAAGAAAAAAGACAAGACTATATTTCATTCACCAAAAGTCAAAACTAAAACAAACTATTCAAGAGAACGTTTATGATGCTTATGAAATATCCAACACATCAACTTCATCAAGCACATTTGAATCCGCTTGTGACAAGGTTGTCTTAACATCTTCACTTTCATCTATAATTTATATGCAATATTAAAAATAATTAAATTTTAAAAATTAATAATAGTTAAATTTACATAAAAAATATTACCAGTTTGAGAAAAACTGTATAGCCAATTTCAAGCAGTAACAAATGTTTGGACATTATCACAATAAATGCAACTTCTGTACTTTGTAAGAAGACGCCACCAATGCTAAATATTGATTTCGATGGTACAATGATAAAAAGAATGCTAAGTACATCACGCATCATCAGGATATTTTCTAGAATGGTCCTTCTAATACATGACAACATCACCTCTTGAGACTTTTCAAGATCAGATTTTGGTTCCTCTCAGTAAATATCCAATTCTGACTTTCCATATCTAAAGGCAATATACTTTTTATTTTTTATATATTTTAAATAAATATTTTATTTGGCCCATAGGTCGGGTCGGCCCAGTCTCAGTCAAGCATCGCGGGCCACGAGCTTACTCGGACAGGGCTTAAAAGCCTCGTTTTTAAACGGGCTCCAAAAATTCTAACACAGTCCTACTAAATCACGGGCTGGGCTGGGTTGACCCAACGAACCAAGTCCATATTGATTGTATGGGGTCGAATTGGATATAACTAATAAGAGCCGAATACATCTCCCCCCACGCCCACACGACGTCGAGGGCATATCTTTAACGATGAAGGTGTAGCATCGACTCGCGCGTACGGGCGCCCCTTCCCTCCTCCTTGTCATATGTTTAGGACGTCAGCAGTCTTTAAACGAATTGCGTCTTTATCGGGAAAACCTTTCCTCTATATAAAGAGGGGTTTTCCTTATTGTAAGGACAAGTGTTATTTCTTAATAATACAACTTCTGATTATTCTCTCTCTGTTAATTATTCTCTTTTAACCCTCCTAGTGATAATCATTGATAGTTCACATAACCTCGCCATTTTTTATTAAGATTCACAATATAAATGCTATAGATCTATCTTTGGGGTTTATTATAGTTGATTGCGATTGACCCCTTTCTCACAATTTTTGATTGTCCATAATTTATAAAGTAATTTATTTCATACAATTTGGCGCCGTCTGTGGGGATTTCAAGAATCAAACCTATAGTATACACCCAAAAGATCAAAAACCACATCATCCATTTTCCACGAAAACCCAGAAATGACCGAAAACAACACCAGGTCCAAAGTTATAATGGAAGTGACCACCAACCTCCTGAGCTTCCTGAACGAGGTCGGTGGTAACACTACCACCAACACCACCCCTGAAACCGCATCAGAGATAGAAGCTTCACCTTCCCCATCCGAAAACCTTGCGACCTTGTAGGACAAGGAAGCTTCCACATCCGCTGCAAAAGAAGCACCCCTGGCGGTTAGAAAATTACTGGAAGAATGGTTAACGAGTACCTGAGTGGCTTAGTGGGAAAATCACCACAGAGCCACCCAAAAGCAGTACCGACGAAAAGTATCGTTACCACAACGGACGAGCAAGAGGAAGCGCGAAAAAACAACCAACCCGTCGAGACGCAAACCCACGATGACACATTGGCGTCCATTTTGAGAAAAATGGAAGAAATATAGAGAGAAAACAAGGCCCTCCGCGACCAAATAAAAGAGAATCAGGATAGGGTTGATAAGATCCCCGGAGCACCTAAACTGCTACCCAAACGCGACGTGGGAAGGTTCGTGGAACAACGCCGCCCCTTACACCATCCCAGAAACATTCACGATGCCTCCTTATCTGAGGGTATACGATGGAACCACCGATCCCGAGGATTACCTCATCCATTATGTCATCGCCGTGAAAGGTAACGACCTGTCGAAAGAGCAAGTACCATCTGTGCTGCTGAAGAAGTTCGGTGAGACACTGACCGGGGGAGCCCTAACATGATACTCTCAACTGCCCGCCAAAGCAATCTCAACCTTCGAAGAAATGGCGGACAAGTTTGTCACCGCACACGCCAGCGCAAAGAAGGCAGAGGCAAGGGTGAACGACATCTTCGCCGTCAGGCAAACCACGGGCGAGGGCCTCGGGGACTTCCTCGCTAGATTCAACAGGGTGAACATGAGCCTGCCAAATGTGTCAGAAGGCATGGCGGTAGCTGCCTTCCAGAACGGACTCAGCAGGGACAGCTCCAGAGCAACCAAGAAGCTACTAAGCCGTATCATGAAATATCCTCCCACAACTTGGGAAGAGATTCACAACGCCTACTGTGCCGAGGTACGAACGGACGAAGACGATCTCAACGGGCTGACCTGACGATTGACAACCATACACTCAGACACAAGGAAAGATCTACGTCATGAAGGACGCCGAGAACTTCCCCTCGCCCCAGTAAAGAACGACATTAGCCATAAATGAGGTCTCTTCATCCGCCTTCGCATCATATAGACGCATTATAACGACATCTCGCCCCACTCAAGAACGAAAGAGGTACGCCCCCTTTGCTTTCATCACATAACTTTTGTGTCTCTCCTTCAGAGAAATAGTGTACGCACTGGAAAAGCTTGGCACCAAGGTACAGTGGCCTCAGAACATGAAATCAGACCCCGTCACGAGGAAATCAAATGTCCCGTGCGAATTCCACCAAGAGCGGGGACACAGAACCAAAGATTGCATAGGTCTACGACAAGAAGTCATCAGAATGCTAAACCAGGGATACCTAAAGGAGTTGCTTAGCAACAAGGGAAAAGCCAATTTTGCACGTGGGCGAGAACAATCCCGCAGGCTACCAAAGCCACCCTCCCCGACACGGACAGTAAACATGATCATCGGAGATGGCGCCGACGTTGCTATCAACCATGTCAAATTCGCCAACACACACAGGCTGAAGCGAACCATCTCCCACGAACGATATGATGAATCGAAGGGAGTATCACCTTCGATATGTATGATGCCGATAGTTTGTGTTTTCCCCATTATGATGCTTTAGTTATCACTTTACTTATTGTTGATATGGACGTCAGGAGAGTCATGATCGATGATGGAAGCGGAACCTGCATCTCCATCCAAAAGTCCTTCCAAGATGGGACTCGAGGATAGGATAATACCTCGTTGTATAACTCTAACCGATTTTAACAATGCAGTAGAACATACATCAGGAGAAGTGATTTTGCCCGTCCTTGTGGGGGAGAGTCACATTGGAGACGAATTTTCACTTAATGGACCAAGAAACGACGTATAATGTTATCATCGGACGCCCATGGATACATGCCATGCGAGCAATCCCTTCAAGTTTGTACCAGGTGGTCAAGTTCCCTACCCCATGGGGGATATTCAGCATCAAAGGAGAGCCTCGCATATCACAAAAGTATTACCAGATAACACAGTATTGTGCCCACAGCCGACAGCTAAAAGGAGCAAGCGCAGAAGCATAGCAATTAGCCATGCCGGGGACCAAAACGGACCCGACGATCGATACCATCAGAGACCCAGAGATTGTGGAAGCCTGCAAAGCAATGATCGAGGACCTCGATCCGGTTCAGCTAGATAGACACAACCCCGAAAAGAAAGCATACATCGGCCACAGACTCACCAAAACCCAAGTAAGTATCGTGAATTTTTAACTCATCATACAGATATATTTGCTTTTTCCCATGCAGATATGCCAGGGATCTCGCCGAACATCGCTACCCATAAACTCAACATCGACCCGTTACATCCACCGCTACGACAAATTAGAAGAAAATTCAACGCTGTGATTAATGAGGCAGTCCGCGAAGAAGTGGACAAATTACTCGCCAACGGATCTATCAGAGAGTCAAAATACCCCAGTGGGTCGCCAACGTAGTAATGGTCAAAGAGAAGAACGGGAAATGGAGAATGTGTGTGGACTTGACCGACCTGAACAAGGCATGCCCCAAGGACTCCTCCCCCTCCTACACATCGACCAACTAATCGACGCTACTGTCGGACATGAACTGCTAAGTTTTTTGGACGCATACTCCGGTTATAATCATATCTTAATGGCTGAATAAGACCAAGAAAAAACCACGTTCATCATGCATCAGGGGACCTACTGCTACAAAGTAATGCCCATTGGGCTAAAAAATGCGGCCACGTATCAAAGATTAGTCACCAAGATGTTCGAAGAACAGCTTGGCAAGAACATGGAGGTTTACAACGATGACATGCTAGTGAAGTCCGTTAGAAAGGATGATCACATCAACCACTTGCAAGAGGCCTTCGAAATACTGAAAAGATATGGGATGAAACTGAATCCCGAGAAATGCGCCTTTGGCGTGGCGTCATGAAAGTTTTAAGGTTTTCTCATATCCCAAAGAGGTATTGAATTCAGCCCTGATCAAATTAAAACAATCTCTTCAATACCCGAAGTTCTTAACAGCAAAAAAGCAGGTCCAAAAATTGACGGGTCGGATAGGTGCCCTCTCCCATTTCATCTCTCAATCCTCGGACAGATGCCACAAATTCTTCAACGTCCTGAGAAAAGACAACGGATTTCACTGGAACGAAGAATATGTCAAAGTCCTGCAAGAATTGAAAGTATACATGTCATCACCACCACTTCTATCAAAGGCGGAACCGGGCAAACCCTTACTGACATACCTGGCCATATCGTAAGTCGCAGTTACTGCAGTGTTGGTTCATAAAGTAAAAGGTATGCAATCACCTATCTATTACATCAGCAAAACCCTTGTAGACTCCAAAACACGGTATCCATACCTCAAAAAATTGGCTCTGGCACTGGTCACGGCTTCGAGGAAGCTGAGACCTTATTTCCAATGCCACCCCATTAAAGTAGTAACCACTTTCCCCCTGAGGAGCATCTTGCAAAAGCCCGAACTATCGGGCCCGCTCGCCAGATGGTCCATAAGCTTAGCGAGCACGATGTCATATACATTCCTAGAACCGCCATCAAGTCACAAGTCCTCGCCGACTTTGTGGCTGACTTCAGCGCTAAAATATTGCCGGAGGCAGAAAAGGAAGCCCTGCATTCCACCTCAAATACCGACCTCTGGACCCTCTACATCGATGGGGCCGCAAATGTCTCGGGATCAGGATTGGGACTCGTCCTCGAAGTCCCTACGGGCAAAACCATTCGCCAGTTTATACGATGCCCCGAGATGACTAACAATGAGGTAGAATACGAAGCCGTTATTGCATGTATAAAGTTAGCCGTCAGGTACGGGGCCCACCGACTCATCTTGCACCGCGACTCACGATTCATGGTAAATCAAGTCACCGGGACTTATCAAATCAAGGAAGAAAGGTTTCATAAATATCAAGCAAAAATCCATAGGTTAATGGCACAGCTCGATGAATTTCGCTTTAAACAAATTCCTAGAGCACGCAATGTCGAAGCAGACGGCTTGGCTAAATTGGCTGCGACACCACAAGCCTAAGCAAAGAAAGCATCATCACTCTCCTTCACTCGGCAATAGATCATATTGGGTACTCTCCCCACATCTAACTTGGGACTGTCACAACCAATTTCTATCATATTTACAGGACGGAACTGTAAACGCGTGATTTTTGACCCTCCCCGAGATTTTTTTTATATTTTTAGCGTAAAATATTTAGTTTAGTTTTAATATAGCTATTTTAGCTTAATTTGACTCTTTTACTTTATTTTTACCTTAAAATGAAAAATAACAAAAATATAGTTTTATTAATGTTTCGTAGTCATTTTAAACTTGAAAAATACAAAAATAGTACTTTATATTTTTATATTTTTATAAAACGAAAATAATAAAAAATAGTTTCATTAATATTTTGTAGTTATTTTAAACTTGAAAAATATTAAAAAATAGTTTTATTTTAATTATGAGTATTATAGTTATTTTGATTACCTATGATTAATTAAATAACACCATTCTCGGTTCCGGGCAAAGAATAATATTCGGGTTCAAACTACTCGGTTTTATAATTTTTGGACATATCCCGTAATAATCCGAGTCCACCACACGGGGAACACGGACAAAAATAACTCATACAACACACATGACACACACTACACTAAGGAGGACAATACATAATGGGATTGGGGAATAAGAAGAAAAAGACAAAGGAAAAAAGACAAAGGGAAAAAGACAAATAAAAAGACAAAACAAAAGAAAAGCAAAAAGGAGGGGGGACCAAGGCATGTGAGGAGTGGTCTAAGAGGATTTTAAAAAAGAAAAAGACATCACATAAAGGGGGGTTCATTTGGTTTAAAGGGGGAGGTTACGGATTTTTGGAGGGGGGTGACTATTTGGAGTGTTGGTTGATTCTTTAAAAAAAAAAAAGGGGATACAAAGAAAAGGGGAAAAACGAAAAAAATAGTAAGAGGAGGGGGGGATTTCGGTCTTGGAAGGAATTTTGGAAAGCAAAAACGGAAAAGAAACGAAACAGAAAGAAAAAAAACGACCAGCAACAGCCGCTGCGTTCTCCCTCGCCAACCAGCAGCAACCATACGCACAGTCCAAGCCCGTCGCCCACTAGCGAACCACCAGCTCCCTCCGTCGATGTTCGTCGTCCGACGAGGTACAACTTCAGTCGAGGTCGTCGTTTGATTCGAGTTCTGTCCGGAGAGGTCGAGGTTTGAGATCGTCATAAAAGGTTCGTTTTCTCGTTGTGTACGTTGAAAATATGCAGAAATAAAGGTGCATGTTCTTTTCCGATATTGTTCTTCTCGTTAATATTTTGGATCATTTCGCATTTGATTTAGTTTCGTATGATTCAGATTATTTTTGTAAATATATGATTCTGTTGAACATGCAATTTCACAGTTAATGGTGGTCTTGTAGTGTCGAAATTAGCTAATGAAAATAACTAATCCTTCACATGCTCGCCAACTAGTTATGCTTCCGTTGTTCATGTAGTTGCTCGCCGTACTCTTGAATTTGCTCACTTAGTTATCTACTCGTATGTTTACTCGAATTGGTTATAGTTGAGCATGATTTTGTCACATTATCGAAATTGGTTCCTTATTCCTCAACCGAACGGCGGAATTAGATTAAAGGAATCGGGGGTGTATTTCATGTGACCCGACTCCAATTTTGAACAAGGTTAAATAAAGCGGGTCATGGACCACGGGTGCATTTCATGTAGCGTGGCTTGCAACATGTTCTAAATAATCTCGAATTAATTCTTAAATGAATATAGCGGAATGTAGTTCTCTTTTAAATTAGAATTAAAGGTGTGCCTCGCCTAACAAAATTATACAAATCGCAGGGCCCTCATAAATGTATATATATAAAAATACTTAGACTTTGGGATCGACCGTATAGCGAATTATACGGTGTTCTCCAAAGATAATAAATGTGTAGTTGCTTTAATCGCGTATTCTAATACTACCTTCTCAAATACGGGTGCACATTTATGTGACCCAAATCTAAATCTCAACGAAGTCAAAACGTGTCAAAAGTCACGGGTGCACTGGTGCAACGTGGTTCGAGATACGTTTCCACTGCATTGTAATTCATTTAAAACAATAAAAAATAAAAGGGTAATGAGCCCTTAAACAATAAGTGAGACGAGCCTCGCCAAAAATAACACGCAAATTGCGGGGCCCTCAATAGATAATTTTTACAAAGATGCTTAGATTCCGGGATGTGCCGTTTAGCGGATTTCACGGCATTCCCAAAACAATAACACGTTAGTATCTTTAGGCGCATATTTAATAATGCTATCTCCTTAAACCCGGGTGCACATTTATGTGACCCAAATCCAAGTCTCGACGAAGTCAAAATGTACCAAAGGCCACAGGCGTACAGGTACGGTCTGTTCTGAAGTATGTTTTCACAATGTTGCAATTCTTTGTTAAAATAATAATAATATTAATAAAAGCGGTTAAAGGTTAAAATTTGCACATAAGTTAAAGCATGTTATAAGTGAGATAATTTAGCCAAATATGACAGTTGAGCGACTGTGCTAGAACCACGGAACTCGGGAATGCCTAACACCTTCTCCCGGGTTAACAGAATTCCTTATCTGGATATCTCGTTCGCGGACTGTTAAACAGAGTCATTCTTTTCCTCGATTCGGGATTCAACCGGTGACTTGGGACACCATAAATCTCCCAAGTGGCGACTCTGAATTAATTAAATAAATCCCGTTTCGATTGTCCTTTAATTGGAAAAACTCCTCGCGCCCACGCGGGCCTACGCCAAAGGAGTTGATATTGGGTACTCTCCCTACATCTAACTTGGGACTGTCACAACCAATTTCTATCATATTTACAGGACGGAACATTACCCTCCGACAAAAATGAAGCAAAAAAGCTTCGCATGCAGGCAGCAAGGTACTGCATAGTAAACAACGACCTCTACAAGTGAACTTTTGGAGGACCCCTGGCCAAGTGCCTAGGTCCCAATCAGACAACGCCGGTACTGGAAGAAGTTCACGAAGGCCATTGTGGTGCCCACACAGGCAATCGAGCACTCGTACGTTGCCTGGTGTGAGCTGGATACTACTGGCCCACCATGAAAAAAGATGATGCGGAGTACGTCCGCCGATGCGAAAAGTGTCAAAAGTTCGCCCCCTTGATATACCAACCAGGGGAACCCCTCCATTCAGTCACTTCTCCATGGCCCTTCATCAAGTGGGGAATGGATATAATCGGACCACTACCCGCCGGACAAGGAAAAGTACTTTTTTTATTAGTTTTAACTGACTATTTCTCCAAGTGGGTGGAAGCAGGTGCCTACGCCCAGATTCGCGAGCAAAAGGTCATCGCCTTCATCTGGAAAACATCATATGCCGCTTCGGCATCCCCAAAGAAATCACTTGTGACAACGAGCGACAATTCATCGGGCAAAAAACAATCGACTTCTTCGACAAATGGCGTATCAAAAGAATACTCTCAACACCGTACCATCCTGCCGCCAATGGTCAGGCAGAGTCATCCAACAAAACCATATTGAGCATATTAAAAAATAAGCTCGAAGACGCCAAAGGACTGTGGCCCGAGCTATTGCCAGAGGTGCTATGGGCACACAGAAACATTCCCAAGTCCTCCACAAGAGAAACGCCTTACTTGCTGGTATATGGGACTGATGTCATCATACCAGTCGAGGTACGCGAGCCGAGTCTAAGATACTCGCACACAAGCATAGTGGATAATGATACAAATCGACTCCAAGACCTCGATGAAGCCAAAGAAAGAAGAGAGATGGCCCACATTCGACCGGTGGCCCAGAAACAACAGATCAAAAGATACTACAACAAGAAAGCAAAAATTCGACCGCTCAAAGTGGGCGACTACGTTTTAAAAGCCAAGGCACTGGCATCCAAAGACCCCAGCGAAGGAAAATTGGGGACCAATTGGGACGGGCCCTATAAAATCACCGCAACAACGAACAAGGGTTCATTCCGACTAGAGACCTTGGATGGAAAAATGCTCCAAAGCAATTGGAACATCTCCCACCTCAAGTATTTCCATTTCTAAAAAGAGTATTCCCCGAGTCGTACTCTTTTTCCCTCATCCGAGTTTTGTCCCAATCGGGTTTTCTCTGAGAGGTTTTAACGAGGCGACAAAGGAGATGCTCGAAAATGCATATGAGGCTAATGTGATACACCAATCATTCTACCAATCGGCATGAATTGTGTATCACAGGGACTAAGGCTACTACCATCTCCAATGTATGAAAGGCTACGACCATCTCCAATGTATGAAAGGCTACGGCCATCTCCAATGTATGAAAGGCTACGGCCATCTCCAGTGTATGAAAGGCTACGCCCATCTCCAATGTATGACAGGCTACGGCCATCTCCAATGTATGAAAGTCTACGGCCATCTCCAATGTATGAAAGGCTACTTCCATCTCCATTGTATGAAAGGCTACGACCATCTCTAATGTTTGAAAGGCTACGGCCATCTCCAATGAATGAAAGGCTATAGACATCTCCAATGTATGAAAGGCTACGACCATCTCCAATGTAAGAAAGGCTACGGCCACCTCCAATGTGTGAAAGGCTACGGCCATCTCCAGCATATAGAGAGGCTACGACCACCCCTAAACACACAAAAGGCTAAGGAAACTAATAGCGTATAGAGAGGCTACGACCATCCATAAACACAAAAGGCTAAGGCCACTAACAGCGTATAAAGAGGCTACAACCACCCATAAAAACATAAAAGGCTAAGGCCACCATCAGCGTGTAAATAAGATGTTGCCATCCACAAACGCATATAAGGATAAATCCACCCACATCACACGAAGAGGCTACGGCCACCCCTAAACGTGCCAAAGGACAAGGCCAATGCCGAAACAACCAACTCGACTCGACCCAATACGATCAGAGCCGAGGGAAAGACAACAACCGCTTTAAAATAAACAAGCAGCTAAGGCCAGAGTCGATTCAACCTAACTACAACAAGTTAACTCGATAAAAATCGATACCACGCAATAAGTACACAAGATAAAAGTACGAAAGAAGACGTAAACGCAATAATATGTGTAAACGCGTGATTTTTGACCCTCCCCGAGATTTTTTATATTTTTAGCGTAAAATATTTAGTTTAGTTTTAATATAGCTATTTTAGCTAAATTTGACTCTTTTACTTTATTTTTACCTTAAAATGAAAAATAACAAAAATATAGTATTATTAATGTTTCGTAGTCATTTTAAACTTGAAAAATACAAAAATAGTACTTTATTTTTTTTATCTTTTTATAAAAAACGAAAATAATAAAAAATAGTTTCATTAATATTTTGTAGTTATTTTAAACTTGAAAAATATAAAAATAGTACTTTATATTTTTATCTTTTTATAAAAACGAAAATAATAAAAAAAAATAGTTTCATAAATATTTTGTAGTTATTTTAAACTTGAAAAATATAAAAAAATAGTTTTATTTTTATTATAAGTATTATAGTTATTTTGATTACCTAGGATTAATTAAATAACACCATTTTCGGTTCCGGGCGAAGAATAATATTCGGGTTCAAACTACCCGGTTTTATAATTTTCGGACCTAGCCCGTAATAATCCGAGTCCACTACACTAAGGGGGACAATACATAATGGGATGTGGGAATAATAAGAAAAGGACAAAGGGAAAAAGACAAAGAAAAAAAGACAAAAGGAAAAAAACAAAGGTAAAGGACAAAACTTGTATGGGTTTCATTTTAAAAAAATTAAAAAAAAAAATAAAAAATAAAAAAAAAATACACTACACATGATATCTTCTTCTTTAAAAAGAAGAAGAAAAACACGGCTGGAAGAAGACTGAAAAACGAAAAGAAAAGAGAGAATTTGAAAAAACATTTGAAAACAAAAAGGAAACCAAACATTTGAAATACAAAGCAGAAGGGGAAAAACAAGAAGAAAGGATTTGGAAAAACAAGAAGAAAAGGAAACGAAACTATTGAAAAAAGAAGAAAGAAACAAGAAAAAAAAATTTGAGAAGGGAGATTACAAAAGGGGGGGTCTCGGTCAAATGGAGAGAAAAAGAAGATAGTGAGCTCTTGGGATGATTTTGAGAAAAAAAAAACGTGAAAAAAAAAAGCTGAAGAAAAAACAGAAAAATAATAATAATACACACAGTAGGAGGCCACGGTGGAGGAAAAAGATTTTGTGCTTCGTCAACCTCGTTCTACCCGTCGAATCGTTTGTTCTTGGTTCCAGTTTGGTTCGAGTTCTGTCCGGAGAGGTCGAGGTTTGAGATCGTCATAAAAGGTTCGTTTTCTCGTTGTGTACAAAAATATGTAGAAATAAAGGTGCATGTTCTTCTCCGATATTGTTCTTCTCGCTAATATTTTGGATCGTTTCGCATTTGATTTAGTTTCGTATGAATCTGACGATTTTTGTAAATATATGATTCTGTTGAACATGCAATTTCACACTTAATGGTGGTCTTGTAGTGTCGGATTTAGCTAATGAAAATAACTAATCTTTCATATGCTCGCCAACTAGTTATGCTTCCGTTGTTTATGTAATTGTTCGCCATAGTCTTGAATTTGCTCACTTAGTTATCTAGTCGTATGTTTACTCGAATTGGTTATAGTTGAGTATGACTTTGTTACATTATAGAAATTGGTTCGTTATTCTTTAACTGAACGACGTAATTAGATTAAAGGAATCGGGGGTGCATTTCATGTGACCCGACTCTAATTTTGAACAAGGTTAAATAAAGCGTGTCGTGAACCGCAAGTGCATTTCATGTAGTGTGGCTTGCAACATGTTCTAAATAATCTTGAATTAACTCTTAAATAAATATAGCGGAATGTAGTTTGCTTTTAAATTAGAATTAGAGGTGTGCCTCGCCTAACAAAATTATACAAATCGCGGGGCCCTCATAAATGTATATGTAAAATATTTAGATTTCGAGATGTGCCGTTTCTTAGCGAATTTCCTGGCCTTCTCAAAAATGTAAATAAGTAATCGCTCTAGGCGCGTATTTTAATAAGTTTACCTTCTTAAATACGGGTGTGCATTTCATGCGGCCCAAATCCAAATCCCAAAATGTTGAATAAGAATGTGTCGAGGATCCGGGTGCATTTCATGTGACGTGATTCGAAACATATTTTTAGGCAACATTCTCTTTTGTAAATAATAATAATAATAAAAGCGGTAAAGGGATATTAATTTGCATTAAGTATATAACTGTAAAAATCAGATAAATAAGCCGAATATGACAGTTAAGCGACCGTGCTAGAACCACGGAATTCGGGAATGCCTAACACCTTCTCCCGGGTTAACAGAATTCCTTATCCGGATTTCCTGGTTCGCGGACCGTTAAATAGAGTCAAACCTTTCCTCAATTCGGGTTTCAAACCGGTGACTTGGGACACCATAAATCTCCCAAGTGGCGACTCCGAATCTCTCAATAAATCAATCCCGTTTTGGTTGTCCTTTAATTGGAAAAAACTCTTTTTTACATTTTTGCGCCCTCGCGGGTAAGCGTAAAAAGGAGGTGTGACAGCTCTGGCGACTCTGCTGGGGACTGAAACCCAGAACCACTGGTTCAGGGTTTAAGAATTCGAGCTTGGAATAATTGTTGTATTTGGCTTATTTATTATCCGATTTTATTATATGTTTGTATTAATGTGCAAAATGATATTTTTATCGCTTTGATATTTTTTGAACTGTACATATAAATTGTGCCGAAACCAATCTCCTCTCTGAGTCTTCTAAATCATGAAGAAGGGTGCACTTCGTGTGACTTCTTTTCTGTATAGTGTCTAATTCCCACCTTAGAACGAGGTTTGGATAAGTTGCAAAACCGGTGAAGCTTCCTGTATTCCCGGGTTGCTGCCTCCTCCTCGGCTCGAGTTGTCCGTTCGGGTAAGCCAGGTCTAGAACAATAAACCCGGGTTTTTAAACCTAGAATAACAAAGCTTCATGCCGGATCCCTAGTAGGAACGTTTATTTGCATCATGTTGCATTTGACTTAGGGGACTCAACACAGGGGTTGGGTCCGTCTAGGACAGGTGACCTGAAATGAAAAGACCATCATGCTGCATCCTGTTTGTTTTATGCATATATTTGCTTCAGACTTGCAGGCTAACCGTTTTTTTTATATTGAGGAAAATGAAAAAAAAAATAGTCTCAAAATAGTTTGTTTTTTTTACTTACTTAAAAAGAAAAAAAAACGTTTGTTGTAAAATAAAAAATGTTTGATCAAAATAAAAAAAAAATAGTTTCAAAATAGTTTGTTTTTTTTTACTTAAAAAGGAAAAAAAACGTTTGTTGTAAAATAAAAAATATGTGATTTCAAAATAGTTTGTTTTTTTACTAAAAAAATAAAAAAGAAAAAATTTTGTTTTAAACTTAAAAAAAATGTGTGAAAAAATAATAAATAGTTTGTTTCCTTTAAAGATGTAGTTTGTTTGACCGAACTACGCAGGTTTGATTCTCGCCATTAGGTGGGATACGTAGGCAACCCTCATCGGGTCCAACCACCCCTTCAAAAAATTTAAAAAAAAAAATGTCGAAGTTTTAGTTTTCAATAAAATCAAAGTGATGCCGTTTTTGAAAATAGCCGAATGTTCCGAAAGGACACCGGAAGGTTGTTTTTTTTGCAAAAATAGCCACTTTGAATCATTTTTAATAATTTGCGGGCACGACCTTGAAATATTCCTTGTGGAAATGTTGCAAGGCCATAGCCGCAAAATCAAGTCCGGGTTCACACCCGTTTGCAAAAAATAAAAAAATATATAAAAAAAAAAAATCAAAAAAAAATGTGTGTGTTTAATTTTGTCAATAAATCAAAGTGACGATGTTTTTGAAAATAGCCGAATGTTCCGAAAGGACACCGGAAGGCTGTTTTTGCAAAAATAGCCACTTTGAGTCATTTTAATAATTTGCGGGCACAACCTTGAAATATTCCTTGTGGAAATGTTGCAAGGCCATAGCCGCAAAATCAAGTCCGGTTCACACCCTTTTTGCAAAAATAACCAAAAATGTCAAAATTTTTATTTTGTTATAAATAAGTCGGGTAATGCTATTCTTGCTTAAAATAAGCCGAATGTCCCTTAAAAGGACGTCGGAAGGCCGTTTTTGCAAAAATAGCCACTTTGAGTCATTTGTAAATAATTTTGGACACAGCCTGGAAATATTCCCTCACGGAAATGCGAAAGGATGTATCCGCAAAAAATTAAGTTTTGAGTCATCACTCAACTTTACAAAAATAATCACTTTATCAAATAAGCCATTACATGGCCGGAGTTTTGCTGAAATAGCCACATTTTTGCATTTTAACTTCCTCAGTCTTGTGTTGGCCTGTGTCGTGCTGAACGATGCCTCATAGGCCCCAGGATAAAAAATTTTAAATTGGCATCTTCTTAAATAAAATTTTGTAAAAAGAGCCACTTTGTCTAAATAAGCCATTACATGGCCAATTTATGAAAAATAGTCTTGTGTTGGTTTATGGTGATGCCGAACGATGCCCCATGAGCCACAAGATAAAAAATTTCAAGTTAATCTTTCTTAAATAAATTTTGCAAAAATAGTCATTTTGTCAAATAAGCCATTATGTGGCCAATTTTGTAGAAATAGTCATAACTGACACCAAAAAAATATTCTTTTTCTTGTAGAAATCTCCTACACAAGTTTGTAGTTGGAGTCGGCTTCTATAATTTTCCTTCAAAGAAAAAAAATCAAATAAACATCTCTTTATTTCTTGCATTAATTTGCAAGAACTACGCTCGGTCTGATTCATGCGGGGTCATGATACGTAGGCAATCCACATAGGATTCGACCATTTCTATATATGTATATATATATATATATAAAATGAAAAAAAAATGAAAAAAAAAGAAAAAAAAAAGAAAAAAGAAAAAGAAAAAGAAAAAGAAGTAAGCAAAAAAATATGGATAAGGACTGACTGATTCCATTTCTACCATATTTTATTTTGAATTGTTGAGAATTGAGGTGGTTGGTTTGTGGTGAACCGGAAACAGAAGATCCAGGAAAACCCGATTATGATCCAAGATAGTGACACCAAGAATATCGCATAGAGTCCTTTACCTGCACGCCATGATGGACGCTTTGTGGGGATGTATTGACTAAAGCTGAAAATGTCGAAGCAAATAAGTGGCCTTTGGTAATATTGATGCGAAGCTCAGTGGCCAAAATATCGTGCTTGGTAATCGGGAAGACTCTCCATTTCTTGGTCAACCAGAATGGAGTTTTTGGTGGCTTATTTTGTTGTCATTTCTGTCGTCCAGATTATTTCAGGGTTGTAATCAGGATATTGTCATGTAACTCAAACCCTTTCATCGTTCTATTTTGTCCAGTTTTCTATTGGTCGTAATACCTCATTTAGTATTGTGTAGGTTTGTTCCAAGGGTGTACCCCAGTTTATTGTGTTTGTTTTGTCGTATTAATTCATTTCTAGTTCGTCTAATGCAACTCTCTTGTTTGCCATTATTTCGAGTCATTTTTCTTTGATTTAAGTCTTTCTTCTTTATAGTCATTTTTGCTGTCAACACTAGTGACATGACATGCACGCATAATTGTGGCCTAATCTTAAAAGTTAATCATGAAGGAATTGGAAGATAATCATGGCATTTTAAAAGAAATAATGATTTGAGATTATTTGGAACACGAGTCACGTGAAATTTGGGGCGGGTAAAATACAAAGAAAGCCTTAAGGGCAAAATGGCCATGCTGACATGGGGTTCGCTCGTGATACTGAAATGGAAATGTCGTCCAGCAATACTTTAAAATGATGGATGAAAAAGGCGAATGGACGATATGGTTATCACTCCTAGCACAACCAAAAGATGTCCCGAATGTGTTGTTTGTATTTGGCATGTTTTGAAGATTGGAATGACGAAGGCATTTTGTTCTGCTACCCAAACACTTTATCCTTCGTTAACCCTTCGAGCCTTATTTTGAATTCTTTCATACCCCTCCTTCGGAGTTAGTTGCAAAGACTAGAAACACAGGTTTGAAAGACAAGAGAAAAAAAGGAAGAAAAGAAAACAACAAAAGGAGATAAAGAAAAGAAAAGAAAAAGAAAATGTGTGAAAAAAGAAATTTGAGAAAAGAGGAATTGGGAACTACGTTTGACCTGATTCCTTAAAGAGGATACGTAGGCACTTCACAGCTCGGTCATAGTGTAAATAAAGTAATAAAAACTCCCCAAACTGGGGCAAAGAAAAATTGTGTTGATTATAAATAAAATTAGGTCCGAAGGTTGTAAATTTTGAACCCAAAATTGATTTTGTTTTGAGCCTTCAATACCCTTTCTTTCTAACCCTATCCAAATCCCACATTACGGTCCGGAAAGACCTTCCGATCAGTCTTCAAAAGATGCCACGTCAGGCGAGTGAGAGAGTCCTATCAGAATATAACACTCTGATTCTCAGTAGAAAAGACTCTGATTCCCAGCAGAAAGGAAACACGAGAGAGTCTTAGCAGTGACACCCCAATCCCCAACTAAAAGTGATACAAATGAGAGAGTCTTACCGGTGAAAACCTTCACAGGCACCATAAGGCGACGAAAGCTGAGAGAAAATCAAAATGAGAGAGGCTTGAAAGTGAAAACCCTTCGGGTACTACAAGTCAAATAAAGGGGATAATCAGATGGAAATCATGAGACAGAAATCGTGAAAGGAAATTAACGACGGAGGATAGGCCATATGTGCATGTCATGACCAGTAGAGTTGGTATCCGCGTTTGATAAGTTTTTATAGTTGTTTCTGGTTAGAGAGTTAGTCTTCTATTTGTTGTTTCTTTTTATCTTTCTCCTTTTGTCAAAATTCTCCATCAAAGTCAGTCTAGTCAAAACATAGTGAGAAATGACTTCAAAACTTGCCACCGACTTTCCAATTATTATGCAAGGCAAGGAAATGCCATTGACGGCAGAGAAGTATGATTATCAAACTGGGGCAGAAAATTTTCTTCTCAGTTTGAAAATTTTCTGGAAGTCAATACCCATTTAAGGAAGAAGGGAAGTCTTAAGGGAAATGGTCTTCGAACCAGTGTCATCCTCAGCAGCCTTCAAGAAGAGTGAAACACCAATTTTGAGGAAATGAAAATCCACCAACAGCGTTATCTTCAGCAAGTTCCGAGGTGGTCGGACAACACAGAATTGTAAAGGAAGAAAGGAAATCCCACCTTCAACAGAATAACCCCCAGCAAGTTGAGAACGGGGAAGGGATAAATGGAAAAACCCATCCCCAGCAGGAATATCATCTCCAGCAAATGAAATCATCCCCCAGCAATGTTTTGGGAACCCCGAGCGAGGGAAATGAGAAAAGGAAAAAGCCACCACACAGGAGCGGCACAACCGCTCACAATGTTTTGAACTAACAAATTTTCTTTGATTTGAAACAGGGAAAGAAAGTGCTATTGATAGCGGAAAGTCATGCCACAAGGAAGAACACCAATACTGGGGCAGAAAATTTTCTGCCGTTGTTGAAAATTTTCTCGGAGAAACGAGGAAGGCAATTCAAGATGACATGTCAGGTTTGTCCACCTTCAAATAGGATGTTTCGGGTTTGTCCACCTTCGAACAGGACGTCTCAGGTTTGTTCACTATCATACATTGATACAATGGGAGTATTCGCCCTCGAATAGGATACAATGGGAGTATTCGCCCTCGAATAGGATACAATGGGAGTATTCGCCCTCGAATAGGATACAATGGGAGTATTCGCCCTCGAATAGGATACAATGGGAGTATTCGCCCTCGAATAGGATACAATGGGAGTATTCGCCCTCGAACAGGATACAATGGGAGTATTCGCCCTCGAATAGGATATAATGGGAGTATTCGCCCTCGAATAGGATACAATGGGAGTATTCGCCCTCGAATAGGATACAATGGGAGTATTCGCCCTCGAATAGGATACAATGGGAGTATTCGCCCTCGAATAGGATACAATGGGAGTATTCGCCCTCGAATAGAATACTATGGGACTATCCGCCCTCGAATAGGATATTTTACGTTTGTTTTATTTTACATTGTCCTTTGCATATTTCATAAATTATTGCCAGAATGCATTTTTTATTCAAAAGTTGCTACTAAAAGAAGGCGCCTACCTGTATAACAAAAGGCAAGTCTTCAGTCTTTACATTGCAGGTCTTGAAACCAGTAACCCACCATAAAGCAGAGAGTTACAACAAGAGTTCCCAACGCAAATTCAAGCGCATGAGTCAAAGGAAAGGAGGGAATGAAGGAAAATTTTCCCAGCATCATTATTCTCAGCAGGCAAGTAAACAGTTCTAAAGATATCCACAGCAGTCAGGAGGAAAAGCAACACGACCCAGAAGAAAAGCAGTTCCGAAACAAGGTAATTTAGGAGAAATGATGGTTCAAGAGTCGATGCAGCAAGAATAAAATGGTACAAGAAGAAAAGGAAGGCGATCTAGTTCTGAAGTTATAGTTGAAGTCAGGGAGCCCGCCTGGAGAATAGAGTGGTGATTTTATTTTGAAGTAGTAGTTGAAGTCGGGAGCCCGCCTGAAGAATGGAGTGGCGATTTTATTTTGAAGTAGTAGTTGAAGTCGGGAGCCCGCCTGAAGAATGGAGTGGTGATTTTATTTTGAAGTAGTAGTTGAAGTCGGGGAGCCCGCCTTGAAGAACGGAGTGGCGATTTTATTTTGAAGTAGTAGTCGAAGTCGGGGAGCCCGCCCGGAGAATGGAGTGGCGATGTAGTTTTGAAGTTGTAGTTGAAGTCAGGGGAGCCCGCCCGAAGAATGGAGTGGCGATTTAGTTTTAAAAGTTGTAGTAGAAGTCGGGAGCCCGCCCGAAGAATAGAGTGGCGATTTAGTTTTGAAGTTGTAGTTGAAGTCGGGGAGCCCGCCTGAAGAATGGATCGGCGATTTATTTTGAAGTTGTAGTTGAAGTCAGGGAGCCCGCCCGGAGAATGGAGTGGCGATTTTATTTTGAAGTTGTAGTTGAAGTCAGGGAGCCCGCCCGGAGAATGAAGTGGCGATTTTATTTTGAAGTAGTAGTTGAAGTCAGGGGAGCCCGCCCGGAGAATGGAGTGGCGATTTTATTTTGAAGTTGTAGTTGAAGTCAGGGAGCCCGCCTGGAGAATGGAGTGGCGATTTTATTTTGAAGTAGTAGCCGAAGTCAGGGAGCCCGCCCGAAGAATGGAGTGGCGATTTTATTTTGAAGTTGTAGTTGAAGTCGGGGAGCCCGCCCGGAGAACGGAGTGGCGATTTTATTTTGAAGTTGTAGTGGAAGTCGGGGAGCCCGCCTGAAGAATGGAGTGGCGATTTATTTTGAAGTTGTTTAAGGAAAGCGGCAGAGTGTAACGGAAATCCCCAACATGAATCAGAAGGAAGGCAACAAGGATCAGAAAAGATAGCTTCAGACTTCGAAGGAGAATAGCTCGAAGATCACAAGTAAGGGAATTCACTTCGGAGCGCAATGCAAGATAGCAACAAAAGAATCTTGCAACCAGAATGCGAGTCAACAGTCCGAGATGATCAACAGAAGTTAGTCATAATGAAAAAAAAAAAAAAGGGCAAGGAGTTAATCTAAGTGCAGAAGTTGATGAAAGATGTGGTGTGCTCAAGACATGGCCGAGGTCACAAGCACTGCATACCTGGTTCAGATCCAGAAAGCTGAAGAAGATTGAACTAGTACCTACAACTAGCAAGTATCAAGGTTCAAATTTAGAGTCCGCACGAAGCACCAACCAATACTCAAGATCAAGCTTCAGAAGACTTATAGATATGAATTTTGTAACTAGTAGTTGATGGGCTTAGTTAGTCTTTCTCATGTTTTGATTTTTGATGTAATAGCAGGACCACGGACCGGAACTTCGATGGAACAGAACCTCGACGGAACGACACCTCGACCGGCTCTCCACCTCGGTATACCCCTTCCTCACTCACTTTCGAACTACACGTGGCCTGATTCCTTTATAGCCAAGGATATGTAGGCAGCTCAGATACAAGGGCTCGGTCACATTCCTCTTCTTTTAGTTTAGTCCCTCCGAATAAGGGTCGGGTCAAAAAACACTTGTCTAGTCGTTCTTTGTCTGAAAACTCTTTGTGTTTTCAGTCAAAGAGGGGCAGCTGTAAACGCGTGATTTTTGACCCTCCCCGAGATTTTTTATATTTTTAGCGTAAAATATTTAGTTTAGTTTTAATATAGCTATTTTAGCTAAATTTGACTCTTTTACTTTATTTTTACCTTAAAATGAAAAATAACAAAAATATAGTATTATTAATGTTTCGTAGTCATTTTAAACTTGAAAAATACAAAAATAGTACTTTATTTTTTTTATCTTTTTATAAAAAACGAAAATAATAAAAAATAGTTTCATTAATATTTTGTAGTTATTTTAAACTTGAAATATATAAAAATAGTACTTTATATTTTTATCTTTTTATAAAAACGAAAATAATAAAAAAAAATAGTTTCATAAATATTTTGTAGTTATTTTAAACTTGAAAAATATAAAAAAATAGTTTTATTTTTATTATAAGTATTATAGTTATTTTGATTACCTAGGATTAATTAAATAACACCATTTTCGGTTCCGGGCGAAGAATAATATTCGGGTTCAAACTACCCGGTTTTATAATTTTTGGACCTAGCCCGTAATAATCCGAGTCCACTATACTAAGGAGGACAATACATAAGGGGATGTGGGAATAATAAGAAAAGGACAAAGGGAAAAAGACAAAGAAAAAAAGACAAAAGGAAAAAAACAAAGGTAAAGGACAAAACTTATATGGGTTTCATTTTAAAAAAATTAAAAAAAAAATAAAAAATAAAAAAAAAATACACTACACATGATATCTTCTTCTTTAAAAAGAAGAAGAGAAACACGGTTGGAAGAGGATTGAAAAACGAAAAGAAAAGAGAGAATTTGAAAAAACATTTGAAAACAAAAAGGAAACCAAACATTTGAAATACAAAGCAGAAGGGGAAAAACAAGAAGAAAGGATTTGGAAAAACAAGAAGAAAAGGAAACGAAACTATTGAAAAAAGAAGAAAGAAACAAGAAAAAAAAATTTGAGAAGGGAGATTACAAAAGGGGGGGTCTCGGTCAAATGGAGAGAAAAAGAAGACAGTGAGCTCTTGGGATGATTTTGAGAAAAAAAAACGTGAAAAAAAAAGCTGAAGAAAAAACAGAAAAATAATAATAATACACACAGTAGGAGGCCACGGTGGAGGAAAAAGATTTTGTGCTTCGTCAACCTCGTTCTACCCGTCGAATCGTTTGTTCTTGGTTCCAGTTTGGTTCGAGTTCTGTCCGGAGAGGTCGAGGTTTGAGATCGTCATAAAAGGTTCGTTTTCTCGTTGTGTACATTAAAAATATGTAGAAATAAAGGTGCATGTTCTTCTCCGATATTGTTCTTCTCGCTAATATTTTGGATCGTTTCGCATTTGATTTAGTTTCGTATGATTCTGACGATTTTTGTAAATATATGATTCTGTTGAACATGCAATTTCACACTTAATGGTGGTCTTGTAGTGTCGGATTTAGCTAATGAAAATAACTAATCTTTCATATGCTCGCCAACTAGTTATGCTTCCGTTGTTTATGTAATTGTTCGCCATAGTCTTGAATTTGCTCACTTAGTTATCTAGTCGTATGTTTACTCGAATTGGTTATAGTTGAGTATGACTTTGTTACATTATAGAAATTGGTTCGTTATTCTTTAACTGAACGATGTAATTAGATTAAAGGAATCGGGGGTGCATTTCATGTGACCCGACTCTAATTTTGAACAAGGTTAAATAAAGCGTGTCGTGAACCGCAAGTGCATTTCATGTAGTGTGGCTTGCAACATGTTCTAAATAATCTTGAATTAACTCTTAAATAAATATAGCGGAATGTAGTTTGCTTTTAAATTAGAATTAGAGGTGTGCCTCGCCTAACAAAATTATACAAATCGCGGGGCCCTCATAAATGTATATGTAAAATATTTAGATTTCGAGATGTGCCGTTTCTTAGCGAATTTCCTGGCCTTCTCAAAAATGTAAATAAGTAATCGCTCTAGGCGCGTATTTTAATAAGTTTACCTTCTTAAATACGGGTGTGCATTTCATGCGGCCCAAATCCAAATCCCAAAATGTTGAATAAGAATGTGTCGAGGATCCGGGTGCATTTCATGTGACGTGATTCGAAACATATTTTTAGGCAACATTCTCTTTCGTAAATAATAATAATAATAAAAGCGGTAGAGGGATATTAATTTGCATTAAGTATATAACTGTAAAAATCAGATAAATAAGCCGAATATGACAGTTAAGCGACCGTGCTAGAACCACGGAATTCGGGAATGCCTAACACCTTCTCCCGGGTTAACGAAATTCCTTATCCAGATTTCTGGTTCGCGGACCATTTAATAGAGTCAAACCTTTCCTCAATTCGGGTTTCAAACCGGTGACTTGGGACACCATAAATCTCCCAAGTGGCGACTCCGAATCTCTCAATAAATGAATCCCGTTTTGGTTGTCCTTTAATTGGAAAAAACTCTCTTTTACATTTTTGCCCCCTCGCGGGTAAGCGTAAAAAAGAGGTGTGACAATATGCATGTACGATTTCTATTTACTCCAAAAAACGTTTCATGTACAAGTCATTTACAATAATCACGTCTCTCCGACTACAAAATCAAAACAAAAATACATCCTAACTACCACCCTGGCCTTCGCCACCCCTGGTTCACCAGTCATGCCGTCACCACAGTTATCGCCACCCTTGGTTCGAAACAATAAAGAAATCCAGAACCCCGTGCCGAGCTAATTCACATCCGCAAAGGTATATCCCATCGGGCCCGGGGAATCAGGGTTATACCCACAAGCTTCTCGTGCAACCCTAATCAGACGGTGCTGGTTTTCGACTTCCGTCTCAGTGGCCCTGCCGACGACCCGTAGTTCCTCAAAAACTGCCCGCCTAGCCTCGACGTACACCCATATGTCATGCGCTTCACGGGATACATTGTCGATAGGACCAGCCGCTGTCACCTGCTGAAGAGCGTCAACCTCCATTGCTTTGGCCCTAAGCTCGCCAGTTAAGGCGTCAACTCTGGCACGCAATTCAGCTGCCTCCGCCATCGCCACACGACCAATCTCCAACTCTTCCTCCTTCTGCTAAAGAAGATTCTCCAGCTTGGTATTTCAAGCCGCAACGCCATTAATTCTGCATCTACCCGTTCAAACTGGGCCGTACGCTCTCGTAGTTGACTCTCCGCCTGTTCCAACCCCTCGCAAAATACTTGAAACTGTGGGTCCTGGGCATAAAGGTCCGCCACCGTTTTATTCTTACTTCGGACATCCCTGCATTTTTTCATCGCCCTCCTAAGAACGACATTCTTTTTTCGATCACGTTGGCCCCTCTCCACTTCCAAAATGAGGGTCTAAAAGAAAAAAGAGAAAAGAAACAAAACCCAAGTCAGAACAAGCCTCAAGGTTTATAGTAAAACAACGAAAAATAACGAAAACGCTTACATGCAAAGCTGCACCAGCGACTCGGTGGGATAAGTCTCTGTCGCTTACATCTTTTAAGGTCTCGATCTCAGCAGCCGCGCACAGTAATGTCATGTCCGTCGCGGTCTGCTTACTATCCAGCAATAGATTATATCCCATTGGCATCATGAGCCGACGGTTAGGCCCCGTCGTCGCCATGTCCACCCGAGTACAGTCCTCTCGCGGTATGTCCGCGGATGTAGGAGCTCGCCCAAAAGCTGCTCCTTCCTCGCCAGCAGCCGCATCGGCGACAACCGGTACACCGCCTCCTTCTAGTTGAGGGGAAGCAGTATCGACTAAGACTTCCCTCAGAAGGGCCGCCCTCTCTGGGCGAATAACATCACCCATGAAGACCGGCCTTGACTCAGGACGGTGGGTAATCGCCTTCCTGCGCTCCACGACTATGCCTTTGCCAAGAAGCAATCGACACTTTTTCCGCTCCGGCGGCTCATCGCCTTCAAAAGCATCCTCTTTGGCGGGAGAAGATGGAGGCGAAGGGTTCTCCTCATTCGTCGGTTCAACTACCGACTCGACTATGGGACGAGTAGTCTTAGGAGCGTCCTCAACAGATGGCTCCCGAATTGCATCCTCGCCCTCGGAGATAACGGCGTCAGAAACATCCTCACTGGATGCCTTCACAACCGGATGCTCGCCCTCAGGTCGAGTAACCTCAGGAATGACCCCATATATACGCTCCTGAACTACATGCTCAAAGTCGGAGTCCGCCGATGGGGAAGCAGCAGCACGACGTCTTCTCCTCCTTCGTGGAACACTCCGGGCTGCCAACACATTAACCAAGGAAAAATACGCCAAAAAATATGATACCAAAGAATAGAACCGCTAAACCAAAACTGATGCAATACCTGGAAGGCCATATTTCGTGGTAAACGGCACCCACGTCCTGCATTCTTCGGTGAGTAGGATCAACCTCCCCACCCACGCCCTAATGTCCAGCACGGATCAGGCATGGACGCCCTGGCTGCAGATACAAAAAAAATAAGAGAGGTTACGAAGGTTGAGTAGGCGTAAACAATTGAAAACGTTGAGTGCATGAAACGACGCTTACGTTCGGGGTTCCACGCTTCAGGGAATCCATCGGGGTCCGCCACTGAATCTGAGGTTCAGACAAAGAAAATCTTCAACCAAAATTGACGGTTGGGCTTGTTGTCCATTTCAACGACCAAACCCTTCGTTCCGCGATTCTTAAGCTGCAACATCGTCCCCCTCATGAATACAGGACTGCACCATTGCAGCAGATGGTGTATTGTGATGTCAAGTCCGGCCCTCTCGACATAAGTCATCAATATACGACATATTTTCCATGTGTAGGGAATGAGTTGGGCCGGACATACATTGTAGAATCTACAAAGCTCTTCCGCCAATGGGTATATGGGGATACCACACCTAATTATGAAGGGGTATTCATAAAAAGCACATAACCACGGTCTGTGTACATTGGCGAAATCTTCCCTGGCCACTTCCATAACCACCGTATCCGGAATCTGACAAGATACACGCACGCCGTCCAGTTGCAACACAGAGAACTTAGAATTCTCCCATGCAGGAGCTATACACCTTGAGGGAAAATCCCTTCGAACATATAGCTCCCGGGGAAGCACATTGTCTATCGAAAGAGGGACAAGAGGCTTTCAGGCCTTTCCCCCCTCCCTCCGAAGACGGAGGAACCTAGAGAGATAGCCTCATCCCCGTTTCCTTCATGTTGTCGACCACCCTTCGCCATAATCAGTCTTTGACTAAAGATTGGATACGTCAACGAGCTGGTAAAGTTATAAAGCAAACTCTAAAAGTCAAACGCAAAGTTACTTAAAGTCCTTGTGAAAATAACAAAGGTACGAAGAACTTTTTCTTGAAGCGATCTAAAGGATAGAAAAACTTGAAACCTTTTCCTATTTATAGTAACCTGATACACGGGATTCGAAGAGGTGAGTGTCAGAGAAAGGGGCGGGAAACTGAAATGTCAAATCGTCTAACCTGCCTTGGGAGCAGTTGTAATTATGATGCATGCCGCCAGTGACGTCTGTTCAAAAAGCAAGCCATGTGCCAATATATGGATGATGCCACGGCAAGTCGATTTTTCCCCCTATTGCAGACGTATATTCGAATACATCTTCAACAGGTTGAGGGACTAACTATATGGGGTCGAATTGGATATAACTAATAAGAGTCGAGTACGTCTCCCCCCACGCTTGATAAAGGCCAAGCATATCTCCCCCCACGCCCACACGGTGTCGAGGGAACGTCTTTAACGATGAAGGCGTAGCGTCGACTCGCGCGTACGGGCGCCCCTTCCCTCCTCCTTGTCATATTTTTAGGATGCCCGCAGTCTTTAAACGAATTGTATCTTTAGCGAGAAAACCTTTCCTCTATATAAAGAGGGGTTTTCCTTATTGTAATGACAAGTGTTATTTCTTAATAATACAACTTCTGATTATTCTCTCTGTTAATTATTCTCTCTTTACCCTCCGAGTGATAATCATGATAGTTCACATAACCTCGCCATTTTTTATTAAGATTCACAATATAAATATTATAGATATTATAGTTGATTGTGATTTACCCCTTTCTCACAGTTTTTTATTATTCATAACTTATAAAGTAATCGATAACTTTTGAGTTAAATAGATTGCTCTAACCATACCTTTAGATGTATAAGTTTCGGTGGTATATTCTTTACTTTTCAATATCTATTTTATATTTTAGTTTCGGCAAAGTAAATTATGCACTTACTTTTATTCTGAAACCTTTTACAATTTGTGTCAATTGCTGGTCTTGTTTCATTTGCATTTTATGAAGTTCCAAGTGAGAAGTTTAATTTTGTGTCTTTTACAAATTATATTAGTTGTATGATACTTTTTTTTTATCTTATAAATTTATGGATCCTAATTTTATATTTTTTTGTCCATAGAAATCTGAGTCTACAAAACTGTGAGACAAAAAGATTGTCACATACGACTAGTGTCAGTTGTATGAGACACAAAATAAAATTTTCCGAAATTTATTTTGTGTCTCATACAACTAACACTAGTTGTACGAGACTCATTTTTATCCCACAAATTTGTGGACCCCTTATATTTTTTGGTCCATAGAAATGTAGATTCAAAAAACTGTGAGACAAAAATATTATCTCATACAACTAGTATAAGTTAGTTGTATAAGACACAAAATAAAATTTTCCGTAACCCAATTACGTATCAAGAGTATACATTCGGTTAAAAAAAAAAAAACAAGTCCATTTTACCCCTCCAAGTCACATGTGGCTTGAACGGCAAGAAAATCTATTTGCATAATTAACCTCTAGAAAATCCCCTGTTTTATCCCCTGCTTGGGCGAGACGAAAACTGATTTGCTCCAAAAAATGGCGTTTCGCACTGGTTTTCGGAGATTGAACTCTTCGTCAACCCTTCTCTCTAACTTCCTCCATACAGGCCGCCCTACTGGTTCTATTGCGCCGTTAAGATCTCGTTTTCTGAGCTACCAGAGTAGTCATGTTTCCGTTGTGGACTCTAACGAAGAAAGCTTTACTATCAATGCACTTGGTGGTTCCTTTCCCCGTTC
>JASVEL010007376.1:0-142707 GCA_032618575.1 Nicotiana noctiflora
CAACATCTCAAAATTCAACCGATTAACCCTCCGAAAACATCACGAGGCCCCCAGGACCTCACCCAAAAATACGAATCCTCTCTAAATCATCACACAAACTTGTTTCAATCATGAAAACACACCCTCAAACACACGAATCATCAAATTAAGGCCGGTTCAAGCCTAAGATTCAACCAAAACTTCCGAAACTTACATTCTATCAAAATCCCGACCAAATGATGTTCGAATGACCTGAAAATTTGCAGACATATCCAAAATCACCTGATGAAGCTACAACAACTGTCGGAGTTCCATTCTGACTCCCGGATCAAAATCTCACCTATCGATCGGATTTCGCCAAAATTCCAACTTAGCCAATTCAAGCCTATTTCTACACCGGACCTCCAAATTCAATTTCGATCGCTCCCCTAAGTCTCAAATCACCTCCGAAACTAACCAAATCATCAGAATTCGATTCCGAGCCTTCTAACCATATGGTCAACTCCAGGTTGATTTTTCAGAAACAAGCTTTACTCTAAAAGGCTATATGCCTTATTTCCAATCAGATTTCATCCCAATACACCCGATAGACTCTAACACAGATATAGTAACATGAAACACATAAATGAAGGTGTAACAGGGTGGTAACTCTCGTGACGACGGGCCGGGTCGTCACATTCTCTCTCTCTTCTTCCATACACTTTACCCTCCTCTCCCATAAACCCATATTTCATAAATCTTTTCCCACCTTAAATCTCTATTTCTCCACCATTATCACCTCTACTCTCTTCTCCCATATACCCACGTATCTCCAATTCTTTGTCCTCTCTGTATTTTTACAACATAATCAATCTTTATTATTATTTGGCATACAAAAACAGATCTATAAAATCACAAATTTCAACAAGAAAAAAGGAAGAAACATAAAGACAGAGAAAGTAGAGGAGAAAGAGATCTAACTGTCCATCTCAAAGAGAATTTTTGAACCTTGATTTTGTCGAAAGCTATGTTTACAGATGAAAGAGGTGAAACTATATTCACATGTATTCAGCAGCATTTATATATTTTAGATGTATTAAAAAGTTGTGATTATTCTCTTGTATTTAGTTTTAATCAGTTGTAATTAACTATTTTATTCAGCAGTAGTATTCAAGTGTTTTATACAATTGTATTCAGTTTTAGTTAGTTATATTCAACTATTTTATTCAGAAGCGCCTGAGTCCATGACCCATGGTCCAAGAGTACTAGACTGGGAAACATAAGCAAAAGAATTACCAGCAACAAGAGTATCAGTCTGGGCAACTGAGGCTACTTGTGGAGATGTCTGCTTACTTGCTCGATATTGAAGGAGCTCATTATATTCTTCTTTAGATACAGAATAATCTAGGTTACCTGTAATCTCAGTTTGAGCAACGTAAGCATTTTTGGGTGGATGACCATGTAAGGAATAGCACGTTTCATGAGTGTGTCCAAGTTTGTGACAATAAGAACACTTGGGTCTAGATCTCCCAAAACGACCTCGTCCTCCTCTGTTCTCCATAGTTTAAGACGCCTAAACATCCACTGTCTGCGATGCGAGAACAGAGGAATCAAGTATTTGTGATGAGATCGGTGGGTGACTTGGTGCTGCAGCAAGGTGAAGTAATCGAGAGAACAAACCAACAACTATGGGAATAGTCGGACTAGCCAAAATCTGGTCTCGCACTAAATCAAGATCATTAAGAAGTCCAGATAGTGTAAGAACTAGAAATATCTTTTGTCGCTGCTTGTTGCTTTGCCACACTAGCCGAAACTGGCATTAATGTCTCAAATTCCTCCATGGCAGAGTAATCGAGAGAATAATTCAGTAACTGTGGGAATAGTCGGACTAGCCAAAATCTGGTCTCGCACTGAATCAAGATCATTAGGAAGTCCAGATAGTGTAAGAACCAGAAACATCTTTCGTCGCTGCTCTTGTTGCTTTGCCACACTATCCGAAACTGGCATTAATGTCTCAAATTCCTCCATGACTGCTTGTACTTGACCCAAGTAAGTAGACATATCTAATTCTTGCTTCTTTAAGTTTGTCATCCATGATATCACATTATAGAAGCGAGATATGTCATTTGTGTATAAGGTACGAGCCTTTGCCCAAACTAAATAACATGTCTGGAATGGACGAAACAAAGGCATCAACTTGGAATCAATAGAACGCCACAAGATGCTACATAATTGAGCATCAATCTTTGCCCAAAGCGCTATCGCCTTTTTCATCTCCTTCACTAGACTATTTAATTAGATGATCTTGAACACCTTGACCTTTACACCACAACTCGACATATGAAGCCCAAACTAAGTAGTTTGAACTTCCAATTAACGGTTCCGAAGTAATCATAACACTAGAGCTTCTAGAAATCATGTTTTTAGACCCAAAAGCATCAATTCCCAAAGACAACGTTGCAAAATATTACCAAATTAGAGAAATAATTAAATGTAATCTACTGAAACATAGTTAGGAACAGTGAAACAGAATAAGTAAATGCTGTAGCTGTCGAAATATTACTGAAGCAATTAGAATAGTACTGTAGCAGTCGGAATAGTACTGTAGCTACTGGGAAAATATAAAGTGGCCGGAATGAAATACAAACAATAGGGGTAGGATCAAAATTACCAGACTACCCAACTGTTATGAAGAAACAGTTCCAAAAAATGGCCGGAAGTCCACTTTGGAAATCACTATTCACGCCGGAAAAATATAAAAGTTGTCGAAATTTGGTATGACCTGGATGGGTAGGCTCGGAATTGCAAGGGAAACAATTTGTTCTGAAGAGTTGTCACCAAAAAAATGGCCGGAAGGTAGCCCATGCGACATTGGAACTTTGCCAGAAAATTTTCTTCAGGTGGCGCGTAGCGACGCGTGGAGGGTATTTTAACAGAGATTTTTTTATGGGTTGGTCGCCGGAGCCCGATATACTTTGTGGTGGTGTTGGTTTTTGCACAACACTAACCAAAAGTGGATTGCCAGAAAAAGACTTCCGGTCAACTGATTTTCCTTCCCGGAGTCGCTGAAATTTCTGCATAGCGATAAATCTCTCACGATTCCTCTTATACCATGCGTGAAGGTGTCACGACCCTGATTCCCCAACCATCGGGATCGTGATGGCACCTACTCATGGTAGCTAGTCAAGCCAATTCACTCACCATCTTCCTGTTTATACAACCATTTTATTCTCATATTTAATAGCGAGAATAATACTCATATCATTAAATGCGGAAGTTTTAAGAATAAAAGATGAATAATAGTGTAAAATAATTGACATAAATCCTCTACCCAAGATGTGGAGTCACAAACTCACGAACTACTAAGGAATAACTACACATAATGCTTTGAAAAAAATAAATAATAAATGTCTGTCTCGGAACAATGAGTCCACATCAATAATAAAAGAAAATAGAGGAGACGCCGGGCCTACGGATGCCTGCAAGCTACCTTGGTCTTGGAAGTACAGTGATCCCGCTAGTGTACTACTGCTGCTACTCCTGCTCAAAACCTGGACCTGTGCAAAAATGCAGAGAAGTGTAGTATCAGCACAATCCGATTCCATGTGCTGGTAAGTGCCTGGCCTATCCCAGCGAAGTAGTGAAAAGCCTAAGACCAGACACTCACATAAACCTGTGCAGTTCTATATATGTATGTACCACAGAATAACAGAGATATAGAGCAACACAACTAACAAAGAAGGGAACATGCTGGGGGAGCACAATCGAAAACACATATTAAACCAGTAAGGTAAAAACAGAGTTTAGCAAAAATAGTTATCACAAAATAAGAGATTGAAATGGTTGCACGACATCACCCTTCGGGTTTTTACTCTCATCATCACCAAGTAAGCAGATAAAAGTGCACGGCATCACCCTTCATGCTTTTAATATCATCCTCACATCCATGGCACGACATGATCCTTCGTGCATGGTTTAAGCAACAACAACACGGAATGTCCCTTCGTGCATAAATAATAAAAATGGCACGGAATAATCCTTTGTGCATAAATTAAGTAACAACGGCACAGAATGTTCCTTCGTGCATAAACAGTAAAACAAGGCACGGAATGATCCTTCGTGCGACCATAAGTAAAAATGGCACGGCATTACCCTTCGTGCATTATCACTCTTCCTCACCTAAATAACAGTCACATTCAACGGGAAAAAGAATGAAACAAGTAACATGTACCGTCCTGACAAGGGAAACAATAATCAACCTTCACAACCCGGCAATGGCTCAAGAATATGACTTAGGAATATTCCACATTAACTCACAGCATGTATCAACAAACGACTCACGGTCACGCTAGACTCTGGTGTATAGATGCTCGTCACCACGCCTATACACCACACTCGATCACATAGCAATTAGCAAATTATTACACTCAATCCTATTCCCTCAAACTAGGATAGATCAAACACTTACCTCAAAGCCTTGAAGTCTAACTAACCTTCAACTATCGCTTTACCTCGTAATTCAACCTTCAACTCGCTTGAATCTAATCATAATTGGTTTAATTACTTTAATAAATACTATATAAATTGGTTTGGATGTATAAAAATGGTTTTCTCAAAGTTTTACTCAAAATTTCCCAAAATGCCCCCAGTCCCATGTGGTCAAAACTCGGGGTTCGAACCAAAATCCGGTTACCTATTCCCTCACGAGTTCAATTATATGATTTGTTTCGAAATCGGACCTCAAATCGAGGTCCAACTCCCCAATTTATGAAAAACCTAGGTTCTACCCAAAAATAATAATTTCAACCATAAAAACCTTTGATTTCTCATGGAAAACATATTTAATGATGTTAGGAATTGAAAGAGTTGAGTGGAAATGGACTTACAAGTGATTTAGAGTGATATTGCTCTTGAAAATTGCCTATGGAGTTTTGGGTTTTGAAAGAATGGTGAAAAAAGGGGTTTAAAATCGTTTAAGATATATCACTGTCACCTTATCATAATTCCACGGTATAGCCCTGGTGTTCAAAACTGGCATCTGTACAGCTGGTTTGATAACCACTAGCTCTATATAAGCACCCTTCAAAGTCAGCAAAGGCTTCACTCCGGGTACTATTACTTTCACGGGCTCAATCATTGATGGCTTCTTTGTTGGTAACTCAATTGACACTTTCTCTCTTTCAACTTCCCCTTCAACCTTGTTGTTTGCTTTAATCATCATTACTATCTGAGAAGGTTTTATGTAGCTCTCTCCTTATTCTAGCTCTACCATATGTGTCTCATGATGTGCTGGAAAAGGATTATGCGTTATATTAGGAGTTTCTAGAACTTGCACCTCAATTCTCCTGGTATCAATAAGTTCCTGTATTGCGGACTTTAAATGCCAACACTTCTCCGTATCATGTCCCAGTGCCCCGGAACAATACTCACAACGGACAAATTGGTCTAGATTTCTGGGTGGAGGGTTGGGAATTTTTGGTTCAATAGGGCTCAACATCCCTAGTTCTCTCAAATGGTAAAAAATACTAGTATATGATTCCCCCAAAGGAGTGAATGTTCTCTTCCTTTGAACCCTATCACTTTTTACTTCTGGATCTAGATGGAAGTTAGGTCGATTTGGATTTTTATAGGTTTTTGATGGCGGATAGGCATTTTGTGCATGGTAGACATTTTGTGGAGCTGGGGTACGCCATGAATGTGGAGGCGGTGGGTAAGGTTGAGCATGTTGGACAAAAAATTGTGGTCTAGTTGGAGAATAATATGGTGGAGGTGGATTATATGGTACTGGTGGATATGGTGGGTATAGGCGAGGTTGATGATGATATGGGTTGGGGCCTCGAGACCAAGATCTACATTTAATGACCGCAACTTCCTCCTTTTTCTTCTTGCCAATCGACCCTCCGGTTCTAGTCTGTATTGCTTGGTTTGTAGCCTTGATAGCTGAGTAGCTCATAATCTTATTTGTCTTTAACCCTTCTTCCATAAATCTTCCCATCTTTACTCCCTCGTTAAAGATTTTTCCAATTGCAGACACCAAGTGGCCGTAGTATGTCGGCTCCAAAGCCTGTAAGAAGAAATCCACCATTTCTCCTTCTTTCATTGGTGGGTCTACACGTGCAGCATGTTCCCTCCACCTGAATCCTCATTCCCGAAAGCTTTCTCCGGGTTTCTTCTCTATCTTAGTCAATGATAACCTGTCCGGGATAATTTCCAGATTGTATTGGCAATGGTTTGCAAATGATTGAGCTAAGTCATCCCAAATGAATCATCGGGTATGATCTTGTCGAGTATACCATTCCAATGCCGAGCCACTGAGGCTTTGACTGAAATAAGCCATGAGTAATTCATCCCTTCCTCCTGCTCCGCACATTTTACTACAGTAACCACTCAGATGGGCCGCTGGATCTCTGTGACCATCATACATATCAAACTTGGGCAAGTTAAACCCGGCAGGTAGCTGTACCTCAGGAAACAAACATAAGTCTTTGTATGCAAAACTTACTTGGCCTCCCAGCCCTTGCATCTTACGAAACGACTGCTCCAGACTCTTTATTTTACGGTCCATCTCTTCCTGTTCAATGTTTCTAGCAGGTTTCTCCTCCTCCGTCATGTCTATGAGTGGGGTGTAAGAATCATGTTGCCTAAATGTGGGTTCTGGCGGGCAATAATGGGTGTCCTGAACATGGAACACGGGTTCGCTGGAATATTTGTGTAAAGTAGCTGGTGGCGGTGCCAAGTATACTGGAGCGACCTGAGGTGGTGGTGATGGAGCTTGTTTAGGCAAATGTGGTGGTGCTTGTGATGTTGTAGCATAGTAATGCAGGTAAGTTGGATATGTGGAGGATGAACTCATAGTGGGTGGTTCTGGGTTTGGGTTCGGAGGAGGAATTTATGCTGGGTTGGCTGGGTAGGGAGGCAAAGGTTGACCCATCGACCAAGCCTGTTACATCTCTGACATCTGTTGTTTCAATTTGTACATCTCTTCTTTCATACTAGTTACGTCCATAACCTCTTCCTCTTGTACCGGATCCATAATAGTAGGCTCGATTTCCTGAGTTACCGCTTTGGTCATGACTTTAGAACGTGTGTTGTAGCTGTGATGTGCCCGAATGCGAGTTGCTAACTGTAGATCTGATACTCATCAACAACAAAACTTGTTAATAGTTAGCTCATAAAGGATAAACATCACAAGTTCTAAAACCACAACTTTTGCCTAGTAATTATGCATTATCCCGACATTATTCTTCTTTGAACCACCAACTTTCTTTTCCACTTTTTTTTTGTTCCTGTACGTTTGCCTATCACCCAAGCAATTTCCATATCTAAGAAAAAAACTAATGGCAATTTCTTTTGAATTTTTATTGATACTCAAACATCGGTTACAAATGATGTTGTACTACAAATGCAGAAAGAAAAATACAAATACAAAAATGCATGCCCTATGAATATATTAAAGCTCCTAGTACCCGCGAGACGTCGTTCGGTCTTGTCGCGGGCCTATATGCTAATCCACTTTGGAGTTTGTCCAGGATTTATTTTGTATTATGCTTATTCTGCACATTTATTAAAGGCTTTTTTATTCAAAAAGGAAAATATTTTTCAAAGATAATTTTTCATTATTTTGAAAGAATTAACCTTTCCATATTTAATCTGAAAACTTTAAGGCTATTATTTAAAAAGGGAAAGAAATGACTTCAAAGCGGCCATTTTTGCAAAAACAGCCTTCCGGAGTCCTTTCGGAACATTCGGCTATTTTCAAAAACAGCATCACTTCGATTTATTGAGAACTAAAATTCGACATTTTTTGGTCATTTTTAAAAAAGGGGTGGTTGGACCCGATGAGGGGTGCCTACGTATCTCACCTAGTGATGAAATCAAGCCTGCGTAGTTCAGCCAAATTATTTTTGTGACCAACTATTTCAACAAAATTATTCCACCTATTTTCAAATTTTTTCGACAGCGTTTCGTCAATATTTTGATATTTTTCTATTCTAAAATTCTCTTTCTTTTTTGTTTCAGGAATTTAGCGGTCCGCATAATAATCCAGGATAAATAAATGCAACCTATAATATGCTAGATCTTTGATTCCCGGGTCACCTATCCTAGACGGACCCAACCCCTGTGTTGAGCTCCCTAAGTCGGATATGATGTAAATAATCATCCTAAATCTAGGCTCAATATCCTCATGTTTTCATGGTACTAGACTGTGTACCCGAGTGGACAACTCGGATCGAGGAGGGGGCTACGTACCGGGGACCCGCGGGGTCGTCCGGCTTTGTAACTTATCCGGCCTCTATTTATTATTAAGGTATTGACACTAACAGAAAGGGGAGTCTCAACCAGTAAGCACATCCCCGGGGGTGAGAAGAGAAGGGTTTTTGGCATAATTTTTATGTACAGTTCACGTAATATCAAGGCGGTAAACATGTAGCACATTGATCAAAGCATATAATGATATCAAATAATATCAAAAACAACAATTTTATCGAGCTCGAATTCTTAAACGCTGAACCGAAGTCTGGGTTGCTTATCCCCAGCAGAGTCGCCAGAGTTGTCACACCTCCCTTTTTTACTACTTTTCCGAAGATAAAATATACCCTATTATTTACTAATACACCCCGAGATAGGATATAATAATAACAACAGGGAAGGAGTTTTTCCACTTTAAGGACAATCAGAATGGGATTTATTTAGATTTCAGATTTGCCACTTGGGAAGATAATGGTGTCCCAAGTCACTGGTTTAATCCCGAATCTGACAAAATATGACTCTGTTTTAACAGTCCGCGAAACTAGAAATCCGGATAAGGAATTCTGTTAACCCGGGAGAAGGTGTTAGGCACTCCCGAATTCCGTGGTTTTAGCACGGTCGCTCAACTATCGTATTTGACTTATTTGATTTATTTATATGATTTTACAAATGTGAATGTCCCGTTTTGTTAACCAAAATGCATTTCGAGTCATACTGCAACCAGTTCGCCTGTGGCTTTAATACGTTTTAGCTTCGCTGGGATTTGAGATTTGAGTCACATAAATGTGCACTCATATTAAGGATGTATATTTTATTCGTCCCTATAATGTCTACGCCTTATTATCTTTAGGAAAGACCGTGAAATTTGCTAAACAGTCTTCCCGAGCCTAACATTCTTATTAAAATTCATATGGGGGCCCCGTGTGTCATTTCATTTTTATACGAGGCTCATCCCTTTATTTTATAAGTCCAAACCTATCATATACTACGTTTGCTATTTCTGTTTTTTCTCCTAATCTTGATATAATTTTGTATTTTCTGAATTTGTTATTATTAAGTCCAGGCCAATTATTTATTACTAGGCCTGAACTTCTGGACTGTGTTAACAGTCCATTATGCGTGAATGGGCTTCTGAAGCTCAGGATATACTAATATCTTCACACACAGATCCAATGGTGATTTTAGTCGAATCTGGGCCTGCATTCATGTCCAGGCCCAGAGATAATAAATGAAATGTAAAGCAGCATTGTAATTTTAACATAAAACTCAAACAAAAGTTCTTCAAGTAACAGAATAAACCAATATGATTCAAATTTTTCACAAGGCCCCAGATTACATGTCAATCAATACTAATTACAAATTCTAATAACTGATTAAATACTAACAGGAATTTGATACTAACACTTTCACTTCAAATACTTAAGCAGTAACTATAATACTAGTTATGAACTTATTTGTTGTCTAATTTTATCTAAAGAAAAACAATATTGAAATGTTAGCTGAACAAGCTCGGATTATTATTCGATTTAGAATTCTAACTTATATTATTGTCAAATGAGACTGAATAACAAAGCAGTTTTAACTTATCTACTTATTTCCTTTTATGGACTAATCGTTCCTGAATCAGAACCTAATTAACAAAAGTAGTTGATTACCAGCTCATATGTTTATACCAGTTTCAATAGGTGAATTAATTTAAGTGTTAACCTGTTTCGAACTTATACTAAATGATAACTATATCTAATTATATATTACTACTATACTATCTACTCTATTTTGCTTCGACTTCATACATGTATTAGTTATTACAAACCATCCTAATGAATTACAATCATACTAGGAGATATCAATTACATAACTAAAAGGAATAACAGAAAGTAAAATCATCCAAATAGCTCATGCGATTTGATTTCTTCAAACCATGTGTAATTACAACTTCAGGAAATGAGCGTGTACCTGATTCACAAAACAGTCTATGAGTCTAGGCTTGAGGATGAAGAATAGTTAGCAAAATAGTAGCAAATAGAGAAGCAAACAGAATTCCAAATATAACAGTCCAGCAAATCAACAAGTAGAATCGAAGAGCTCAAGCAGAATCCAGAAGAATTGAAGAATAATAGTGTGACGACCCAAAGGGTCATCACTTATTTTATTAATCATTTCGAGCTTCGAGGCCTTGAAAACCTCATTCCATGTTGCCTCGATTTACGTGCACGATCCGAGCTTGTAGCCGGAAAGATTTTTGTGATAGAAAATATGAATTTTATGAGAAATTTGGATAAAAATGATATTAATATTGATATGGTTGACTTCGGACAACATTTTTGGTAAACGGATCCGAACCCGAGATTGGATGCTCCCGAGAGGTCCGTAGGAAAATATGGGACTTGGACATGCGTCCGGAGTCGAATTCTGAGGCCTAGAGCCCAAGTTATGAATTTTCTATAAAATTATTTTTGATGTAATTGTTAAAGGAAATGAATTAATTGACCTTGGTATCGGACTCGTATTTTGGTTCCGATGCCCGGTACAAGTCTTAAATATTATATATGTGGTTTATGTAAAGTTTGGTAACATTCGGATGTCGTTTGAGATGTTTTGGACCTTGAGTTCCAAGTTTGAAGGTTTTGAAAACCAAAAGTATGAAATTCATGAATTTGAGGCTTGATTTGATGAAAACGATGTGATATTGGCGATGTGATCGCACGAACAAGTTCATAATGTGTTTTTGAGGTTGTGTACATGTTTGGTTTGGAGCCGGGGGCTCGGGTAAAGATTTGATAGGCCGTTGGATTAAATTCTGAAATGTTGCACTGCTGGTTTTTCACCAAGAATTTCTCGCAAATGCGAAGAAGGCAGTTCAAGGCTGGGTTCGCAAATGCGAACCCATTATCGCAAATGCGAACCCATTATCGCAAATGCGATGCTTGCGAGAACCAACCAAGTTCGCAAATGCGAACAAAGTGTCGCAAATGCGACACTGGCACACCTGGACCATAGTTCGCAATTGCGAACTTAACCTCGCAAATGCGAGGCCTTCAGTAATTGCCTGTCTTCGCAATTGCGAAGAATGTGTCGCAATTGCGAAGAAGCCCAGAAGCCTGCTGGTTCGCAAATGCGAACCTTATTTCGCAAATGCAAAATCCGCAGTAACCGCCTAGACTTCGCAAATGCGAATAAATGTTCGCAAATGCGAACTTCCCAGCCTTAGCTTATTTTTCAAATTCCAAATATTGGTCAGGGGTTCGCAATTGCGAACCCATGTTCGCAAATGCGAACACAGAGACCTGTAAAACACGATTTTCGGTTCATTTCTTCACTTTTTACAAACCAAAAACACCCATTTGCGATTCTTCACGGATTCCTTCTTCTTCAAAACAATTGTAAGTCACTTTTTACTTAATTCTTTCAATTCCTAACATCATTAAACATGTTTTTCAATAGAAATCAAAGGGTTTCATGGTAGAATTTCTTGTTTTTGTTAGAATATAGGGTTTTTCATAAATTGGGAAATTGGACCTCGAATTGAGGTCCGATTTTGAAACAAATCATATACATGAACTCGTGGGGGGATGGGTAACCGGATTTTGGTCCGAACCCCGAGTTCCGACCATGTGGGCCCGGGTCGAAATTCACTATTCCGGGTAGAATGTTGTAAAAGTTGTAATTAGCCTTATGAATTAGTTTGTTGAGTTCTTTTGAGATATTCCTTATTGTGTTATTACTTGGTTAATTCTTGTTAATTGTGGTAATATATATATTAAAGAATTGGGATCGTGTGGCACGCCGACCACAAAGTGATTTGAATCTTGGCATTGGCCATAGTTGCCGGTAACCTATTGATATATTTGGGAGCCGGTGGTACGCCTACCACGAGATAAGAAAAGAAAAGTAAAGAATTGAGACACGAAAGTAAGACTTAATTATGTTGATTAGATTAATCTGGATATTATGAGTTATTGGTTGTTATTGCAGAGCAGAGTATTTCCTTATAAATGTTTATGTACATATATATATATATATATTGCAACTGCACAGGTTTATGTGGGTGTCTGGTCTTAGGCTTGTCACTACTTCGCCGGGATAGGCCAGGCACTTACCAGCACATGGGGTCGGTTGTGCTGATACTACACTTCTGTGCGTTTTTGCACAGGTCCAGGTTACGATCAGGAGCAGCAGCAGTAATTCGATTGTGTGGGAGTTGATCACATTTGAGACCGAGGTAGCTTGCGGACGTCCGCAGGCCCGGCGTCTCTCTCTTGATTTATGTTACTAGCTGTAGTCTCTTTGTTCCGAGACAAACGGAATTATGTTATATTTCTTTCAAACTCTTATGTGTAGTATTCAGTAGTAGTTCGTGAGTTGGTGACTCCACGTCTTGGGTAGAGGATTTCGGTATGATTTTCATCTTGTAATTAGTTATTTCTATTTCGATAAAGTATTCCGCATTTATTTAATTAAAATTGTGTTAAAAACAGGATAGTATGAATACAGTGGCTTGCCTAGCTACCACGAGTAGGCGCCATCACGATCCCGATGTTGGGGGAAAATCCGGGTCGTAACAAATAGACTCCAGCAGGAACTCCCAAACTAATAATCAAGGCAATCAACTAAGAATCACAGTATATAGAACCAGATTTCTAAATTTCAGAGCTGAACTCTTTGTAAAAATGCAGAACCCTTTTCAATTCGAAAATCTGGACACTTTGTAAAATATAGAATGTTCAACCCTTTTTTCAGAATGTAAAACTTAGAACCCCTTTTTTTAGGCTTACTAGAAGCCTATTTATAGACTAATTTCGAGGTGGAATTGGGGGAAATTCAAATAAGTTATTTTCATTCCCCTCCCCTTATTCTTTTAATTATTTACAGTTTAGTTCCCTGAATGTGTGTCGAGATGCCTTCCAACCCTTGCTAGAAGGTTCCAGGCAATTCTTTGGTGTTTTATTAGGGGTATTTTACTAGGTTTCCCTCACTTGCTAAGTTTTATTTCAAGACTACCTTTTCATTATGCCCAATTTATCCTTTATTTTGTAGGAAATCACAGGAATACTAGGCACTAAAGTCATTTCTAACCCTATAGGCTCTATTAAATCCTCAATAATGCCATTTATTGTTTCCTATTATACCCTTATTGTTTTTTCTTATTTACCCGACCTACTAAGTTCTGGCAGATTAGGGTTTAAGTCTTATTTAGTTAATAACCAATTTTATAACTGTTTTAAGACTTATCCATATTTAGACCCAAATCCCTTTCAAATTTAGACCACATTTATCAGACTTAAAGCCTTATTTAACATGTAACCCAATATTAACACAAGTCAACTAATCAGAGATAAGTTTTCAAAACTAACCACTTAACAACATAACCAATTCATATCAGGGATAGCCATTCTAACAAACAGACTTAGTTATTTTAGAAATAGCCACACATACTTTAGCTTTTAGAACTAACCACAAATCTTTACATCTATAATCAAAATTGCAAAACATCAAAGATTCAGAATGGTCTCACAGATGAATCAGATTATAATTATTGCCAATTCATCTTATTTTGCACACATAGCCTTAATCATAAATCAATTTCCAATCAATTAGAACTCAAAGAGAATTTTTGATAATGGTTGAATCCCAATTAATCAAAGCTTAACTTTAGACAAGGCATGATGAACAAACACATAAACAAGCCTATTTAACCATGATTCATTCGTAATACACATTAGGAAACCTAAGATTGTTATAACATATTTAGGCATGTGTAACGAAACAGTGATAGATCTTAAGCATGCAGAAAATACAGGCTCACAATGAAAATCAAGAATAGATCAAAGAGAAGAAAATTTTAGAAGACAAACAGACAAAGAAAAAGAAGATGGGTAGTAGAACTTAGCTTTTTCTAGGATTTTCTTTTCCATTCTCTTTTCTTTCTTTCTTTCCTTCTTCTTTATTTCTTCTTTTTCTTTCTTTATTTTCCAGACTCAAAAGTTCTAAAGACTCTTAGTCTTCTGACTGTTGGATTTTTTCGATGGGGGCTTCTTTTTTAGTTTTGGAGGATAAATGGGTGGTCTGAGGCTTGGTTTAAAGGTTTTGAGGTGGGGGTTATTTTTGGGTGCTCGCCGGAGTAGGGTTCCGGCGAGCCTTTTTGTTATATTTGAATAGTTCCTGTTAGGTTCGAGATCAGCCACCTATATGAGGTGAAAGATCTCATCAAGGCGGTTCTATGGTGATAAGCTTGAAGACTAGTTCATAGATTTGAGGTCGCCGGCTAGGGTTCTGGCGACCAGATTTTCAAGAAGAAAGGTGATCTTTTGTTTTTCTGGGATTTTATGGTGGTTGTGGTGTTTGGTGGATAGGGATGAGGTGTTTGGTGGCTATTTGAGCCAGAGAAGACGATGGTTTGGTCTCCTAAGCTTTCCCCATTTTTCTTTTCTTTTTATTGTTCTTTTTCTTTCTTTTTTTCTTTATTCTTTCTTTTTTTTTCAGTTTTCTTTTCTTTTCTTTTCAGACTTCAAACTTCAATGTTTGAAGTCTTTATTGGGTTTTGGTAAAAAATAGTGTATTAGAGACACAAGAGTGTGTTTTTTGGGGGGGTAGAGTTGTAAGGTCTGCCGGAGTTAGGGTTCCGGTGACTTGTTCTCGAAGATTCGAGAAGTTTGGGTAAGATTCGAGTGAAAATAGATTTATGGGGTTAAAGATCTGGGCAAGACGGTTTAATGGTATTATTTTGGTGAATTGTCTCAAAGGTTGTGGTCACCGGAGAAGAACTCTGGTGGCCGGAATTTCAAGAAGATGGGGCTTTTGGGGTTTCTTTGGGTTTTTAGGGTGGTTTGATGTAGAGAAGTAAGAAAAAAAAGGTTTGGGAGTTGAAAATGGCCGGAGACAGCCATGAGAGGCGGCCAGTCTCCATGGTCGGTGAGGAGAGGAGAGGAGATGAAGAAGACAACACAGGGGCGACTAGAGTTTTTTTTGTTACGTTTGGAAATGGCCGGTCTCTATGGAGACCAGCCTTAAATACCCTGAGCTATTCGATTAATCGTGGCCTTTGGATTGTTTTTATCAAGGGCCAGGATCCCATGTCTTCAAATGGTGTCGTTTGGGAGTTAAATGGAGATTAACTGATCTCCGTTAGATCTCATAGATGGACGGCTCAGATTAGTTCATCAAGGCTGTGTCGTTTCAATTAAAATCAAAGATTAAAATTCAGCCGTTAGATTAGGTTCATGGACGGCTCAGATTGATTGTTATATAACAACTGGACCGATTTCTTAAATCCTTATGGGTCAATGTATTTGGGCTTGTATATTTGGCCCAGTTATGCATTTTTTTTGTATTTTCATGTATTTTTATTATTTTTTATGTATTTTCTTGTTGTATTTTATTCTCTATTTTTTATATTCTTTTTCAATTATTCAAATTCTTTTTATTTCCTATTTTCTCTAATTTTTCTGGTATGTTTTGACATTTTTTGCTATTTATCTTTATTTTTTGGAATATACTTGTATTTTTGCTAAATTTCTTTTAATTCCTTTAATTGTGACATTTATACTTAACCTATTTTTTCATTTTTTTAATTTTTTAATTTTCATTTTAAATTGTTTAAACATACAAATTCACTTTGTCACACCTCCCCTTTTTTACCGCACATACGTGTAAACGTACTGTGCCACTGTTTAATACTACACCCCGAGAAGGGGTATAATAATGACCGGTGAAGGAGTTTTTCCACTTAAAGGACAGTCGGAACGGGATCAATTTATTTAATTCAGAGTCGCCACTTGGGAAAATAATGGTGTCCCAAGTCACCGGTTTAATCCGAACCGAGGAAATTTATGACTCTGTAATACAGTCTGCGAAACTAGAAATCCGGATAAGGAATTCTGTTAACCCGGGAGAAGGTATTAGGCACTCCCGAATTCCGTGGTTTTAGCACGGTCGCTCAACTGCTCTTTTTGCTTTTATCTGATTTCTTTTTATATTTTAACTAGGTGCTTTTAATGTTCCTCCTTTTAATTTTAGAAGAATTGCGACGTCACGAAAACACATTTCGAGTCACACCGCAACCGGTACGCCTGTGACTATAATGCATTTCAGTTTCGGCGAGAGTAAGATTTGGGTCACATAAATGCGCACCCGTATTTAGGAAAGTAATTTATTTACAAATCGTGCCTAAGAGTTCTATCGTCTTTATTAACTTTGGGAAAGACCGTGAAATTCACTAAACGGTCTTCCCGAGTCTAAGTCTTTACAATTAATTTGAGGGCCCCGCAATTGTGTATTTAGTGCGGCGAGGCTCATCTCATTTTTATTAACAATATAATTCTAAAATGACTACATTTCCTATTTTTTAGTTTTTATAAATAAAGAAATCTCATAAATAATTTAGAAATTAAAAATGCAATACTTATCTTATTTATGACAAAAAAAACTTAATGAAACAGATTTTAATCTATGTTTAAACAAAAAATTTTTTTTTTCGAAATTGTTTTATTTATTATTTTATTATTATTATTATTTTATTATTTTATTAAATACGAAATTTCACAACTTAATAATAAAAAAAAATCTAATTTAGAATAATATTAAAAAACTTGAATATATAAAAAAGAAAAACCAATAAAATCATTTATTCAAAAACTATCAAAAAAAATTATAACAATATTAAAGTTTGTATGATAAAAGTATTTATTCCCAATTATTTAAAACTAAGTAAAAAAAAACAGAAATCACAAATCAATGTAATTTTTATTTAAATTCGTTTTTTTCAAAAAAAAAACAACAAAAATCCTAATTGATTACATACTAAAAAAAATATTTTATTTGCTACATTTGGACAAATATTAAAAAAAATAGACATTACTTAAATTAAAACTGAAAATAAAAGTGCAAAACCAACAACTAATATATGTACAAGCTAAACCACTCTTATAACTAATTTAGACTCATATTTTTTAATTTTTTACTATTTTTGAATTAAACCCTTGATATTACCTATTTACAACTATTTTCCAAAACCAAAATCAACCTTAATTATTTACACCAATATTTTGAGATGGTTAAACTTAAAAAAAAAACAATTCTTATGTTATTACAAATTCAAATCGTACCTAAATGCCTAATTTACGCAAAATAATTAAAATTCGCATTTTTATTGAACTTAACTACATATTAACAACTTAGTTTATTAAAGACAATATTAAAGAAATTCTAATTAATTCGATTAACAAAAAAGTAATTCATTCTTCCTAAACAATTTGAACATTAATAAACACATTTATAACTATACTATTTAATAACCATTTTTAGCAGTGAATTATTATTGCTACAACAAGGCTTAATTATTTAAAGTTATCACAAAATTTACAAAATATTAATACGGAATTTATTAAAACATAATCTGTAAAAGAAGATAGAAAAACTATTTAAAATTTCAACAAAAATCCTCATCTTTCCCATGTATTCATCTTATCATTTAAACATGATTAGGTATGTACCTGATATTGGAAAGAAAAGAACACCGGTGATCAACACAACAAATAACAACACAGCAATATCACAGCAACAACAACCTCAAAAATACCCAGTATCCGGATTTAAGCAATAAGATTTAATAACCAGAATTGAACTTCAGAATAAGATTTGTAAAAATGGAAGACTAATTTTTTCAGATTTTTTTTTCGTTTTTGTTTTTGTTTTACTATTTGCTAACACTCTTTAAGATTTTTTTTTTTCAGATTCTTCTCTCTAAAATGTTTTCTTTTTTCTCTCCTCAAATGAAATCTAATTCTTATATAAGCAAGACCTAAACTTTTTCTTTAATTAAAAACAAACCACTATTAATTAAAAACTAAAAGTAAGACTTCCACTTTCATTTTATTTTAATCTAACTTTTAATCCCACTAAATTATGTTTTATTCCCCACTATTTTTATTTTAATTATTTTAAAGCATGATTATGTATATTTAATTAATTCTTTTAACACCACTACACTTTGTTTCACACTCTTTTATTAAAGAAAGAATTATTCTCCACTAGCAAATGTTTTGTCTTCCACCCTAATTATTTTAACAATATCTAAACAACTAATGGACAAAATACTTTAATTCAAATAATTGACTACAAATTAATGACCAAAATAACCCCAAAATTATTGAGATTTACTACTATACCCTTATCAACTATAACCAATTCACCTAAATCAAACAACCATAATATAGCAAATTTAACCAATTCTTAAACAATTTTAACAACAATCCTAACCACATAATGAACAACCAAAAACAACATTATTTTTAAATAACACAAATTTTCAGATTTATCAACAATAAACAAGTTACTTCAAATCACTTAAACATATCATATCAAACAAACTATTTTAATTCTGTAATTAAAATCCGAAATTAGAATTAAGCAAAAAGAGTGAACCAAATTTATTCTAATAAACTCAATAATCATCTAAAATTCAATTTAAACATACCAACATTACAACCAAGATTTAAGATGCAAAAATGATTGATTACAACATTTCTATATTAACAACTTAACAAAACACATGATTAAAGTATGAAAAATGAAGAAATAATCAAGAACATGATGAACAACAAATAAGAAACAAAATCAACCATATACCATCTAAATTCGAAAATACATATATATATATATATATATATATATATATATTTATATATATAGAACCGGTCTATATATATACATATATTCATAATACATATAGAAATGAAATTCATATATATATATATATATATATATATATATATATATATATCATCCATACAAAAAACTAAAATAACAAAAATCTGTCCAAAAATAAAAATAACAATAATAATAAAACGAAATATATATATATATATTCCGAAAATATATATATATATATACATATTCTGGCCGAAAAAAAGTAATAAAAAATAAAACGAAATATATATATATGTACATACTGTCCGAGAAACAAAAATATATTTATATACATATAATATAGTCATATATACATATATATATACAGAAAGTATACATATATATACATAGTATATACATTCGCCGGAAAAAAAAAAGAAAGAAAGAAAAGGAAGATGATGTTGCTGCCATGGATGTCGTCGAGGAGGGTGCTGGAGGCGATGGGCAGGCTGGTTGGGCAGTGGGGGGGTCGGCCATGGAGGGGAGGGAGAGAAGAGAAGAAGAAGAAGGAGAGGAGAAGAGGAAGGAGGGGGGGCGGGTAGTGTGTGGAAGTAAGGAGGAAGAAGAAGAATAGTAAAGTGGAGGCTAGGTCTAGGGTTTTTAGTCTTTGTTTTTGGGTAGTGTCAAAAATAAAGATAAAAAAAAATAAATAAATAAATAAGGGGTAGGATTTGTTTGGTCAGATTTTGGGGGGTTTAGATTGGGCTTGGGGTTTTGGGTTGGGTAGAATTGATTTGGGCTTGGGGTTACTTAAAAAATTGGCCCAATTTCGAATTTCCTTCTATTTTTGTTCCCTTTTTATTATTAATTAATAAAAGAAATGCTAAGATTAAATTATAAAAATCAAAATTATCTTAAAATACTAATTAACTCCTAATAATAATTATCACACAAAATTAAATATTAATTAAAATAAAATTACATAATTTGGACATTAAATGCTAAAAATGCAAAAATACATATTTTTTTTGTGATTTTTCATTTTCGTAAAATAAACTTAATTATTTCTAAGTATAAACTTGAATTTTATATACAAATGCAACATATTTTTATATTTCTTATTTATTTAAACAAATAAATATGCACAGATAAATGCAAACAATTCAAGAAAAATAACACAAAATTCACGAATATTGAAAACAACACAAAACTCTTTTATTTTGAATTTTTTGGGAGTAATTCTCATATAGGGCAAAAATCACGTGCTCACAGCTGCCCCTCTTTGCGCGTAAACACGAAGAGTTTTTCGTGCAAAGACAAGTGAGCGGATACGAGCGATTTTTGCCCGTTTGAGCACTCCGTGAGAAGCATTTTGAAAGCCTTTTGACCGCACCCTGCTTCAGAGGTTGCCTACATATCCTGGGCTAAACAGGAATCAGGTCAGTGTAGTTCGGAAAATTTTGGTAGCTGGGACTACCAATGAAACTGCGATTTTTGCTGTTACTGTTGCTGCTGTTGCGGTTACTGCTTGCTGACCTCCTTATTACACCGGGGGGGGTAAAATGTAAAATGAAGAAGCTATTCTAAGCTATGATCCTACAATTACAATTGTTCCTAATCTAGCTTTTGCTCTTCTTCCCTTTCCGGTGATGCAGAATCTTCCTTTTTTGTTGATTTTCTTGTTTTTTCTTGATGACTCTCTTTTTTGTTGATTTTCTTGTTTTTTCTTGATCTCGAGCTGAACCTGCTCAAAACAAAACAACAAACTACCTCTTTTTTTTTCTTTTTCTGCCCCAGTGTGGGCTTTTAAATTTAAACGTGCAATGCGATACAGAAAAGTATTCCCGTATTTGAAGGTGGGCGCCTAACGAAATTAAACGTGCAATGCGATGCAGAAAAGTATTCCCGTATTTGAAGGTGGGCGGCTAACAGAAATTAAACGTGCAATGCGATACAGAAAATATTCCCGCAGCCTGAGGACTGGGGAGTGGATTTTCAAGGATGCTACCTTCCTCTTTTTGGTATTTTCTTTTACCAATTATCCCTTGCCTGTGAATTTCTCCACTTATTGGCAAACTTTCCCTTTTTGCGTTTTCTATTTTTCCACATTGGCCACATTCACTTTAAAGTGATGAGTGACAATTTGTTCCTGCATGAAACAAAATTTTATAGATATACAGAAAATATTCCCGTATTTGAAGGTGGGCGCCTAACAGAAATTTAAACGTGCAATGCGAATGCAGAAAATATTCCCGTATTTGAAGGTGGGCGCCTAACAGAAATTTAAACGTGCAATGCGATGCAGAAAATATTCCCGTATTTGAAGGTGGGCGCCTAACAGAATTTAAACGTGCAATGCGAATGCAGAAAATATTTCCGTATTTGAAGGTGGGCGCCTAACAGAATTTAAACGTGCAATGCGAATGCAGAAAATATTCCCGTATTTGAAGGTGGGCGCCTAACAGAATTTAAACGTGCAATGCGAATGCAGAAAATATTCCCGTATTTGAAGGTGGGCGCCTAACGAAATTTAAACGTGCAATGTGATGCAGAAAATATTCCCGTATTTGAAGGTGGGCGCCTAACGAAATTTAAACGTGCAATGCGATGCAGAAAATATTCCCGTATTTGAAGGTGGGCGCCTAACGGAAATTAAACGTGCAATGCGAATGCGAGAAAATATTCCCGTATTTGAAGGTGGGCGCCTAACGAAATTAAACGTGCAATGCGGATGCGAGAAAAATATTCCCGTATTTGAAGGTGGGCGCCTAACGAAATTTAAACGTGCAATGCGATGCGAGAAAAGTATTCCCGTATTCGAAGGTGGGCACCTAACAAAAATTAAACGTGCGATGCGATGCGCAGAAAATTATTCCCGTATTTGAAGGTGGGCACCTAACGGAATTTAGACGTGCAATGCGATGCGGAAAAGTATTCCCGTATTCGAAGGTGGGCACCTAACGGAATTTAAACGTGCAATGCGATGCGCAGAAAAATATTCCCGTATTCGAAGGTGGGCACCTAACGGAATTTAAACGTGCAATGCGATGCGAAAAGCATTCCCGTATTTGAAGGTGGGCGCCTAACGGAAATTAAACGTGCAATGCGAATGCAGAAAATATTCCCGTATTAGAAGGTGGGCGCCTAACGGAATTTAAACGTGCAATGCGAATGCGGAAAATATTCCCGTATTTGAAGGTGGGCGCCTAACGAAATTTAAACGTGCAATGCGATGCAGAAAAGTATTCCCGTATTTGAAGGTGGGCGCCTAACGAAATTAAACGTGCAATGCGATGCAGAAAATATTCCCGTATTTGAAGGTGGGCGCCTAACGGAAATTAAACGTGCAATGCGAATGCAGAAAATATTCCCGTATTTGAAGGTGGGCGCCTAACAGAAATTTAAAAATATTCCCGTATTTGAAGGTGGGCACCTAACAGAAATTAAACGTGCAATGCGAAATGCAAAAAATATTCCCGTATTAGAAGGTGGGCGCCTAACGAAATTTAAACGTGCAATGCGATGCAGAAAATATTCCCGTATTTAGAAGGTGGGCGCCTAACAAAATTTAAACGTGCAATGCGATGCGGAAAATATTCCCGTATTAGAAGGTGGGCGCCTAACAGAATTTAAACGTGCAATGCGATGGAGAAAATATTCCCGTATTAGAAGGTGGGCGCCTAACGGAATTGAAACGTGCAATGCGATGCAGAGAAAAGTATTCCCGTATTTGAAGGTGGGCGCCTAACGGAATTGAAACGTGCAATGCGATGCGAAAATATTCCCGTATTAGAAGGTGGGCGCCTAACGGAATTGAAACGTGCAATGCGATGGAGAAAAGTATTCCCGTATTAGAAGGTGGGCGCCTAACGGAATTTAAACGTGCAATGCGATGCGCAGAAAATATTCCCGTATTAGAAGGTGGGCGCCTAACGGAATTTAAACGTGCAATGCGATGCGAAAAAGTATTCCCGTATTTGAAGGTGGGCGCCTAACGGAATTTAAACGTGCAATGCGAATGCGAAAAATATTCCCGTATTTGAAGGTGGGCGCCTAACGGAATTTAAACGTGCAATGCGAATGCAGAAAGTATTCCCTCAGCCTGAGGACTGGGGAGCCGATTTTAAAAGATGTTACCTTCCTCTTTTTGGTATTTTTTTTTTTTTTTTACCAACTTATCTCTTGCCTCTGTGAATTTCTCCACTTATTCTGCAGACTTTCTCTTTTTGGTATTTTAAATTTTCCACATTGGTCACATTCACTTTAAAGTGATTAGTGACGGTTTGTTCCTGCATGAAACAAAATTTATTAGATATAAACTGCTGGCAACTGGCATCTGCCGTCCCCACTTCTTATTGCTTCCTTTGTTTTTGCTTTTTCATGTTGCATGGCTTTTGACTTCTCGTCCCTTGGAGACTCTTTTTGTATTTTTCTCATTTCTCCATTTTTGTTTTGTTTTCTTTTTTCTTTGGCCATGTTTGCCAAGCTTCTTTATTCCTTTCCCCAATCTTCTATCCTTTCTGATCCAGTATTGTTTCAACTTCCGTTATCAGGAGCTGGTAGTTAGCTCTCAAAAGGGTAAACAATGAAATGCAGAAAAAAATGAAAGAAAGGTAAGGGTATTTTGGAGAGATGACAAAACTTATCTGGGTATTTGTTGGCTGATTCCGCTGACCATGCCATGTATTTAAACTCTGACCCAGTTCGTTCCAATCATTATTCTGACTCTGGATTGCCTTTGACCCAAAACCGATACTCTTTTTGTTGCTTTTCTCTTTTCTGATAGTCCTCACGATCGCCCTACGGTGCCTCGAAAGGTTTTCACCAATAGAACTCTCTCATTTATTCTCTCAACCTCACAATCGCCTCGCAGTGCCTGTTAAGGTTTTCACTGACAAGACTCTCTCATTTTATTTCTCTCAAACTCACAATCGTCTCATAGTGCCGGTTAAGGTTTTCACCGATGAGACTCTCTCATTTTTCATTATTTCTCATTTTTCCTTTTGTATTTTGTTTTCTTACCACAGGTGTTGTCCGATGTTTCGCTCCTCCTTCATTGCATTCGTTATCATTTCGGAATTGATCAGAAGGTCTTTCTTTGGACCGTAACGTGGCTTTTGGATGGGTTAAGAAAGAAAGGTACAAAGGCTCAAAATCTCACAAGGGTTCAAAGATATTTACAACTCTCGGAATTATTAAACATAACTTCTGCCCCAGTTTCAATATGTGGAGAATTTTTGGATTTTTCTTTATTATGAATGAACCTCAAAGAGGCTGCCTACGTACCCTTTCGGGATCAAGTCAGACGTAGTTCATCCAACTTTATAAGTTAGATGGATTTCTTTTGACTTTTTCCCGATTTATTGTCTTTTTCTCTTTTTTTTTTCATTTTCATTTTTTTTTCATTTTTCATTTTTCATCTTTTCATTTTTTCATTTTTTTTTTCATTTTTCTATCATTTCATTTTCATTCTGGCAATTTCGATCTTGTTGCACTAGAGCGATTCCGAGAGAGGGATATGAAAGAATTCATTCATTAAGGCTCAAAGGGGTTAACAATGGATAAAGTGTTTGGATAGAGAATAGAATGCCTTCGTCATTTCAATTCCAAAATCACAACAAAATACAAAACACATAATTGAAAAGGAATCATACATAGTATCTTTTGACCGCATCTGAATTGATAGCAGTCTCTACGCACTTTCCTTCAACATCTGTTAAATATAATGCTCCATTGGTCAACACCCGTGATACCACAAATGGTCCCTGCCAATTCGGCGCAAATTTGCCCTTTGCTTTGGCCCAATGTGGTAAGATACGCATCGCAACCAAAATGAGCCTATGCCTATTGGAAGCTCTTGGCTCTATCGGATCAATAACGTCTATGCCCCTGTTTCAAAGCAAAGAAAAATATGTTAGTTTAAATGCGGTGGTTGGTTGTGGCCTTGAACTTTGATGGCGACTGCTTTCCACCCGAGCGCCTTGCCTGTTCACCGACTATCCATTTTCACTTCTTCTTTGTTCAAAATCCAACTCTCTTTAGGTATGTATATTGTCCCTTTCTTGACGGATACCACAAACTTCGATCTCGATTCCTTTGATGACTCCACTCGACAACCTTTGGTCTTTCTCTTGCTAGAAGACATACCCCCTCTCTGTTCGAACCCCGTACTTCCATTTGCTATATTTTCCCTGAGTTGGCACCTTGCCGACCCTTGTGACTTGCATGATCCTCATTGCACACGTTGCTCTTGTGGGCTTAAATCACCGGCCTTGTCATTCCCCGACCTACGACAATTGTCGTGTTGGCTAAATCCCATCTTGTGCAATTGGAAAGCTTGGTGGCAAATTTTGAAATCATTTCTATACTTGTTATGACCTGACTGACTCGATAAGAAGGAGGGTAAAACAAAGTGTGAAGAATAAAGAGAAAAGAAAAATACAATTCCTAACAAGAAACCTAGAGACGAATGACCTAACGGATTTTGAATACCGACTCTAGCGACCTTGACATGCACTTTTGGCCTTCTCCGTATAGCAAAGTTGATGTTCAACTCTTGTTGCAAAGTTCTGCTGTGAAACCGGTCTTCAATACTTCATTTCTTCGATCTGATCCTTAGTCGACTTGCAGCGCACGTAGGGTTTTCGCCAACAAGCCTCTCTCATTTGATCTTTCTTTCTTTCAACTCACCGTCGCCTTACGGTGCCCGTGTGGGTTTTCACCGATAAGGCTCTCTCATTTTGACTTCTCTCATCTTGGAGTCTCGTGGTGGTTTGAGTTCTTCACTCTTCTTTGTTCGGACTGGAGTGTTGCCCTTGATGTGATTGACCTTTGTTCGCTTGACTCGGCATTTCTTGAAGATTGATCGGAAGGTCTTCATTTGGACTGTAATGCAGGCTTTTGGATGGGGTTTAGAAAAAAGGATATAAAGGCTCAAAATTATTTCAATGTGGGTTAATGATTACAACTTTCGGAATCTTATTTATTCAACAACCATAACTTCTGCCCCAGTTTCCTTCTTGGGGAATTTTTGGATTTTTCTTTATTGTGACTGAACCTCAGAGAGGCTGCCTACGTACCCTTTCGGGATCAAGTCAGACGTAGTTCAGACCTACGTCCGTATTCATTGTTACATCTTGACTTCTCCCGATTTTTCTTTGCATTCTTTTTCTTTCTTTTATTTTCTTTTCTTTTCTTTTTCTTTTCTCTTTTTTTTTCTTTTTCTTTTCCCTTTTTTTTTCTTTTCCTTCATTTGATTTCCCCGCTCAATCCTCAATTTTTGTTGTTGATTCCGAAAGAGGGATATGAAAGAAAATATAATATGGCTCAACGGGGATAACAACGGACGAAGTGTTTGGGTAGCCGAATAAAATGCCTTCGTCATTCCAATCTTCAAAGCCTACCAAGTACAAACTATCTTTCGACCAAATCACATATTTGTCTTCTGTTTTTGACGATTCTCAATGCCATTGGGCAACAATCTCGATACCACGGATGGTTCCTTTAGTCTTGGGGTACTTTTGCCTTTGGCTTTAAACCGATGAAGCATGATGCATTTCCAAGGCATTTCTTTATGTTATGTTTTCCCCTAGTATTCACTTGATTCCGGCTTCACAGTATTCCAATATGTTTTTATTTCTTCCGAGCATCATTACATCTTCAACATTGTTTCATTAACTTTAAAAAAAACCAGGCTTAGAATTATGTGCATGTCATGTTGCTAAAGTCAGTATGAGAAAAAAAACAAAGTGATCAGAAATGGACTGACTAGGAATGATGGGAAACAAAGAGTTGTACTAAACTGATGGGTTGAAACAACAATAAAACGAACAGACTAGACTAGAATTACAAACCTAGACGGCACTAAACAATTTTTATGCTAAACAAAGCAAAGATAGAAGGGTTTTGACTCTCAAGACAACGTCCGGATTACAACCCTGAAATAACCCGGGTAACAGAAACGACACCAAAATAAAACTACCAAAACTCCAAGAGTTGAGCATCTTCCCAATTGACAAGCATGGCATCTTAGCCACTGTATTCTGCATTAAGATCGCTTTCTATTTCAATATTCTCGGCTTCCAAAGAAAAATCTCTTCACCCTCGTCATCGGGCATCGTCCCCACAAAATGCGCAACGTCACATGCAGGTAGAGGATTCTGTGTAATGTTTGGGGTTTCGGGAGTCTGTACTTCAATTCTCCTCTCATCGATAAGTTCTTGAATGGCTTTCTTCAATTGCCAACACTTTTCAGTATCGTGACCCAATGTTCCCGAACAGTATTCACATCTGACAGAAGAATCAAGATTTTTCGGGGGTGGGTTTGGAACTTTTGGTGCGACTGGTCTTAACATCCCCAACTCTTTCAACTTATGATAAAGGCTGGTATATGATTCTCCGATAGGGGTGAAAGCCTTTTTTCGCTTCGGCAACCTCTCCTCCCTAAACGCCTTGTTTGGCCTGAAACCTGACCCGGGGGTTTCCGGTATGTTTGTGGGGGTCGGTAGGCTTTTTGTGGAATTAGGTACATGGAAGGTGAAGTACGATTTTGGGTGCCTCCGGGAGAGTAGTAGGGTTGGGGATGGAAGTAGTATTGGGAAAGCATAGCTGGGGGACGAGTGATTGAGCTACTCGAGTGGATAGAAAGGCTGCGATAGGCAGGTATATTTGGCATCGGGTTCAGTGTAAGGACCGGGTCCATGAAACTAGGTGGTGGCGGGGGTGGTGCTTTTCCATCCTTCCATGCCCGATACATTCCAACCACATGTTGTCTTAATATTTTGACTTCTTCTCCTAACATGTGGTTCCGTTCAACCAGCTGTTGGCGGGAACCGGTACCAACCCACTCAGTCTTGAGATTCTCTGCCATTTCTTGCATGTTTTTCATCCGTTGTTCTAATCTCTTCAATCTTTGGGCCATTTCTTCCTGCACATTCTTTCGGGTAAGCTTCTCAACGTTTGCAGGAAGGTCAAACGAGTACGAGTGGTACTCGGGAGAGTGGTACTGCTCTTGCTGTATAGTAGATTGTGACTCATGAGAAGGCTGTCCTTGGCCATTGACCCATACTTGACGCATTTGGGTCATTTGTTGGTTCAATGCTCTGTTTTCTTCAACCACGGTAGACCCTTGTTGAATTTTCTGACCCTGAGTTTCTTGAGCACCCGTAACAGCTTCGATGCCGGTTATCATTTTCCTTGGATCTTGCTTTCCAATTTACCACAACCAACCACCTCGACTTCCTGGATTAACAAAACGAAACCACCGGGTTAGCGTTAAGGTATTCCACTTATTGATTTCCTTTGTTTTTTTTTTTTTTTTTTTATTTCTCTTTTCTTTTTCCTTTTTGTGGTTTTTTTTTTCTTTTTGGTTATGGACATGGTCGAATCCTATGTGGATTGCCTACGTATCATGACCCCGCATGAATCGGACCGAGCGTAGTTCTTGCAAATTAATGCAAGAAATAAAGAGATGTTTATTTGATTTTTTTTTGATTTTTTTTTTTATTATTTTTTTTTTGAAGGAAAATTATAGAGGCCGATTCCAACTACAAACTTACACCTTGTGCCGGAGATTTCTATAAGAATATATATTTTTGGTGTCCATTATGACTATTTTCTACAAAATTGGCCATATAATGGCTTATTTGACAAAATGACTATTTTTGCAATATTTATTTAAGAAAGATAAAACTGAAAATTTTTTTTATCCTGTGGCTCATGGGGCATCGTTCGGCATCACCATAAACCAACACAAGACTATTTTTCATAAATTGGCCATATAATGGCTTATTTAGACAAAACGGCTATTTTTGCAAAATTTTGTTTAAGAGAATAAACTCAAAAATTTTCTCATCCGGTGGCTTATGGGGCATCGTTCAGCACCGACACAAGCCAACACAAGACCGAGGGAGTTAAAATGCCAAATGTGGCTATTTATGCAAACACGGGCCATGTAATGGCTTATTTGATAAAGTGAATATTTTTGAAAAGTTGAGCAATGACTCAAACTTAATTTTGCGGATACGGCCTTTCGACATTTCCGCGAGGGAATATTTCAAGGCTATGCCCGCAAATTAAAAATGACTCAAAGTGGCTATTCTTGCAAAAACGGCCTTCCGGCGTCCTTTGAGGGACATTCAGCTTATTTACAAAAACGGCATCACTTTGATTTTATTAACAAAATTAAACACACATTTTTTTTTTTGATTTTTTTTTTTTTAAAAAAGGGGTGGTTGGACCCGATGAGGGTTGCCTACGTATCCCACCTAACGGTGAGAATCAAACCTGCGTAGTTCGGTCAGATTATTTGACCAACAAAAGTGTTCTACCTATTTTTCAAATTTTCTTTTCAAGCATTCGACAGCGTTTCGTCGACATTTCGATATTTTTTCTATTCTAAAATTTTCCTCTCTTTTTGTTTTTCAGGAATTTAGCCAATAATAATCTAGAACAAATAAATGCAACATATAACATGCTCGGTCTTTTATTACCGGGTCACCTGTCCTAGACGGACCCAACCCCTGTGTTGAGTCCCCTAAGTCAGATATGATGCAAATAAACGTCCTAAATCTAGGCTCAATATCCTGATGTTTTCAATGGTACTAGACCGTGTACCCGAGCGGACAACTCGGATCGAGGAGGGGCTACGTACCGGTGACCCGCGGAGTCAATCGGCTTTGTAAACTTATCCGGCCTCTTTTTCTTATTTTTGGTATTGACACTAACAGAAAGGGGAGTCTCAACCAGTAAGCACATCCCCGGAGATAAGAAGAGAAGGGTTTTCGGCACAATTTTATATATACAATTCACGCAATATCAAAGCGGCAAACATGTAGCACATTAATAAAAACATATAATGAAATCAGATATAAGCAAAAATAGCAATTTTACTGAGCTCGAATTCTTAAACCCCGAACCGAAGTTCCGGGTTACTTGTCCCCAGCAGAGTCGCCAGAGCTGTCACACCTCCCTTTTTTACACCGCATACGTATAAACGTAAATGTGCTACTGTTTAATACTACACCCCGAGAAGGGATATAATAATAACTAGTGAAGGAGTTTTTCCACTTAAAGGACAGTCGGAACGGGATCAATTTATTTAATTTTTTCGAGTCGCCACTTGGGAAAATAATGGTGTCCCAAGTCACCGGTTTAATCCCGAACCGAGGAAATTTATGACTCTGTCATATAGTCTGCGAAACTAGAAACCTGGATAAGGAATTCTGTTAACCCGGGAGAAGGTGTTAGGCACTCCCGAATTCCGTGGTTTTAGCACGGTCGCTCAACTGCTCTTTTTGCTTTTATCTGATTTCTTTTTATATTTTAACTAGGTGCTTTTAATGTTCCTCCTTTTAATTTTAGAAGAATTGCGACGTCACGAAAACACATTTCGAGTCACACCGCAACCGGTACGCCTGTGACTATAATGCATTTCAGTTTCGGCGAGAGTAAGATTTGGGTCACATAAATGCGCACCCGTATTTAGGAAAGTAATTTATTTACAAATCGTGCCTAAGAGTTCTATCGTCTTTATTAACTTTGGGAAAGACCGTGAAATTCACTAAACGGTCTTCCCGAGTCTAAGTCTTTACAATTAATTTGAGGGCCCCGCAATTGTGTATTTAGTGCGGCGAGGCTCATCTCATTTTTATTAACAATATAATTCTAAAATGACTACATTTCCTATTTTTTAGTTTTTATAAATAAAGAAATCTCATAAATAATTTAGAAATTAAAAATGCAATACTTATCTTATTTATGACAAAAAAAACTTAATGAAACAGATTTTAATCTATGTTTAAACAAAAAAATTTTTTTTTTCGAAATTGTTTTATTTATTATTTTATTATTATTATTATTTTATTATTTTATTAAATACGAAATTTCACAACTTAATAATAAAAAAAAATCTAATTTAGAATAATATTAAAAAACTTGAATATATAAAAAAGAAAAACCAATAAAATCATTTATTCAAAAACTATCAAAAAAAATTATAACAATATTAAAGTTTGTATGATAAAAGTATTTATTCCCAATTATTTAAAACTAAGTAAAAAAAAACAGAAATCACAAATCAATGTAATTTTTATTTAAATTCGTTTTTTTTCAAAAAAAAAACAACAAAAATCCTAATTGATTACATACTAAAAAAAATATTTTATTTGCTACATTTGGACAAATATTAAAAAAAAATAGACATTACTTAAATTAAAACTGAAAATAAAAGTGCAAAACCAACAACTAATATATGTACAAGCTAAACCACTCTTATAACTAATTTAGACTCATATTTTTTAATTTTTTACTATTTTTGAATTAAACCCTTGATATTACCTATTTACAACTATTTTCCAAAACCAAAATCAACCTTAATTATTTACACCAATATTTTGAGATGGTTAAACTTAAAAAAAAAACAATTCTTATGTTATTACAAATTCAAATCGTACCTAAATGCCTAATTTACGCAAAATAATTAAAATTCGCATTTTTATTGAACTTAACTACATATTAACAACTTAGTTTATTAAAGACAATATTAAAGAAATTCTAATTAATTCGATTAACAAAAAAGTAATTCATTCTTCCTAAACAATTTGAACATTAATAAACACATTTATAACTATACTATTTAATAACCATTTTTAGCAGTGAATTATTATTGCTACAACAAGGCTTAATTATTTAAAGTTATCACAAAATTTACAAAATATTAATACGGAATTTATTAAAACATAATCTGTAAAAGAAGATAGAAAAACTATTTAAAATTTCAACAAAAATCCTCATCTTTCCCATGTATTCATCTTATCATTTAAACATGATTAGGTATGTACCTGATATTGGAAAGGAAAGAACACCGGTGATCAACACAACAAATAACAACACAGCAATATCACAGCAACAGCAACCTCCAAAAATACCCAGTATCCGGATTTAAGCAATAAGATTTAATAATCAGAATTGAACTTCAGAATAAGATTTGTAAAAATGGAAGACTAGTTTTTTCAGATTTTTTTTTTTCGTTTTTGTTTTTGTTTTACTATTTGCTAACACTCTTTAAGATTTTTTTTTTTCAGATTCTTCTCTCTAAAATGTTTTCTTTTTTCTCTCCTCAAATGAAATCTAATTCTTATATAAGCAAGACCTAAACTTTTTCTTTAATTAAAAACAAACCACTATTAATTAAAAACTAAAAGTAAGACTTCCACTTTCATTTTATTTTAATCTAACTTTTAATCCCACTAAATTATGTTTTATTCCCCACTATTTTTATTTTAATTATTTTAAAGCATGATTATGTATATTTAATTAATTCTTTTAACACCACTACACTTTGTTTCACACTCTTTTATTAAAGAAAGAATTATTCTCCACTAGCAAATGTTTTGTCTTCCACCCTAATTATTTTAACAATATCTAAACAACTAATGGACAAAATACTTTAATTCAAATAATTGACTACAAATTAATGACCAAAATAACCCCAAAATTATTGAGATTTACTACTATACCCTTATCAACTATAACCAATTCACCTAAATCAAACAACCATAATATAGCAAATTTAACCAATTCTTAAACAATTTTAACAACAATCCTAACCACATAATGAACAACCAAAAACAACATTATTTTTAAATAACACAAATTTTCAGATTTATCAACAATAAACAAGTTGCTTCAAATCACTTAAACATATCATATCAAACAAACTATTTTAATTCTGTAATTAAAATCCGAAATTAGAATTAAGCAAAAAGAGTGAACCAAATTTATTCTAATAAACTCAATAATCATCTAAAATTCAATTTAAACATACCAACATTACAACCAAGATTTAAGATGCAAAAATGATTGATTACAACATTTCTATATTAACAACTTAACAAAACACATGATTAAAGTATGAAAAATGAAGAAATAATCAAGAACATGATGAACAACAAATAAGAAACAAAATCAACCATATACCATCTAAATCCGAAAATATACATATATATATATATATATATTTATATATATAGAACCGGTCTATATATATACATATATTCATAATACATATAGAAATGAAATTCATATATATATATATATATATATATATATATATAATATATATAATAATATAATATATATATATATATATATATAATATATCATCCAAAAAAAGTAAAAATAAAATAACAAAAATCTGTCCAAAAATAAAAATAACAATAATAATAAAACGAAATATATATATATATATATACATACCGTCCGAGAAACAAAATATATATATATATACATATTCTGGCCGAAAAAAAGTAATAAAAAATAAAACGAAATATATATATATGTACATACTGTCCGAGAAACAAAAATATATTTATATACATATAATATAGTCATATATACATATATATATACAGAAAGTATACATATATATACATAGTATATACATTCGCCGGAAAAAAAAAAGAAAGAAAGAAAAGGAAGATGATGTTGCTGCCATGGATGTCGTCGAGGAGGGTGCTGGAGGCGATGGGCAGGCTGGTTGGGCAGTGGGGACATGAAAAATGGGGGCTGCTGGTGGGTTGGATGGTGAAGAAGGAGAAGAGGAAGGAGGGGGGCGGGTAGTGTGTGGAAGTAAGGAGGAAGAAGAAGAATAGTAAAGTGGAGGCTAGGTCTAGGGTTTTTAGTCTTTGTTTTTGGGTAGTGTCAAAAATAAAGATAAAAAAAAAAAAAAAAATAAGGGGTAGGATTTGTTTGGTCAGATTTTGGGGGGTTTAGATTGGGCTTGGGGTTTTGGGTTGGGTAGAATTGATTTGGGCTTGGGGTTACTTAAAAAATTGGCCCAATTTCGAATTTCCTTCTATTTTTGTTCCCTTTTTATTATTAATTAATAAAAGAAATGCTAAGATTAAATTATAAAAATCAAAATTATCTTAAAATACTAATTAACTCCTAATAATAATTATCACACAAAATTAAATATTAATTAAAATAAAATTACATAATTTGGACATTAAATGCTAAAAATGCAAAAATACATATTTTTTTTGTGATTTTTCATTTTCGTAAAATAAACTTAATTATTTCTAAGTATAAACTTAAATTTTATATACAAATGCAACATATTTTTATATTTCTTATTTATTTAAACAAATAAATATGCACAGATAAATGCAAACAATTCAAGAAAAATAACACAAAATTCACGAATATTGAAAACAACACAAAACTCTTTTATTTTGAATTTTTTGGGAGTAATTCTCATATAGGGCAAAAATCACGTGCTCACACACTTTATTGCAATCAAAACATATAATTGCAAACAAAAATATTATTTATTTTAATTTTGGAATTTAATTGCTTAGGGCAAAAATCACGTGCTCACAGCGCTCACTGGGGGTGTGCAGACTCCGAAGGGGGTTCCTACAGCCCAAGTGTTATACTACTGCGCCGTGCAGTCCGATCCATGTAATATATCACTACGGTGTGCAGTCCGATCCATATAATATACTATTGCAGCGTGCAGTCTGATCCATATATGTATATATATACTACTGCAGCATGTAGTCCGATCCGGTATATATCAAATACCCTCACTATGGGTCCTTGACCCCTCTTAGTCGATATTGATTTGGCCTCTCGGGCCTACTCAACTAAGACAGGGTTTCCAACCCCAAGTCATTCCCATTAGGATTATTAATTTCTAAAGTTGGTTCCTATTATGTTTAACAGTTAAGAACATGACTGAGAGTATGATTTCGACAAGTAAAGTGAGGTCAACTGGTACAAATACCCTCCCTAATGGTTCTACAGATCGGTGTCACACCTCCCTTTTTACTATCCTTTTGGTTTAATTCCCGATTAGGATAATAGGGTATACCTCGATATTATGAATACCCGGGAAGGGTATAATAACAACGAGGAAGGAGTTTTCCAAATAAAGGACAATCGGCCTGGGATTTTATGATTTTTCAGAGTCGCCACTTGGGAAGATAATGGTGTCCCAAGTCACTGATTAATCCCGAATCCGAGGAAATTGACTCTGTATTACAGTCTGCGAAACTAGAAACCTGGATAAGGAATTCTGTTAACCCGGGAGAAGGTGCTAGGCACTCCCGGATTCCGTGGTTTTAGCACGGTCGCTCAACTGTCATTTTCGGTTTTATATGACTTATTACATGCCTTTTAACAATATACACGTGTTTCACCTTTAATATTTTATGAATTACGACATTGCGAAAACGTATTTCGAGTAACAATGCAACCAGTACACCTGTGACCTTTAACACGTTTCGGCTTCGCCGAGATTTATGATTTGAGTGACATCAAATGTGCACTCGTATTAAGGAAAGTATATTCTTAAATTATGCCTAAATCGTCTAGCGGCTTTTTAATATTTTGGAAAGGTTGTGAAATTATCTAGCAACCTTCCCGAGTCTAACACATATATATACTTATTTATTTAGGGGCCTCGCTGCTTCATTTTTATGCAAGGCTCATCCCGACTCATTTTAATAGGCTGATCCGATATGGGCTATGTGTTTCTATTTGGTTTTTTCCTTAATTCATTATTTCCAGCATCATAATCCAGGCCTTACTTATTTACGCATGGGCCTGGATTTGGGCTTAACAAACATTAGACTACATTCCTGGGTATTGAAAACCCAAGAACGAGTGGAATCACGTTCAACAGAAGTCTAATAGCAGACTTATACAACTCTGGGCCTTCGCAGTCTATTAGGCCCAGATCATACGCAATTAGAGAATAAGAACAATAAGCAGGCATCATTATTTACACGGGAAAGGAAAATTCAAAATGTAACAAACTTTAAACTAATTTTATTCAAAGGAAGTGAAATACAGTATTACACGAATAATCTCAAACTTTGAATGTCTAATGTGAATTATATCTAATTAACAGGCTAATTTTGTTTTTGCATTTTTTGACAGCTATTTAAACTAATGAATTCTAGTTATGTAATATCTAATACTAATCTATATTATTGACAACATGTTATATTCAGTCGTTTGCAGTTTTCAGAGAGCTAATTAAAATTGAAACTAATTTAATAATGATGTGTGTCACACCTCTTTTTTCCGCAGGCCGGCGAGGGCGCGAGGGAGTTTTTCCACTTAAAGGACAGTCGGAACGGGATCAATTTATTTAATTATTCAGAGTCGCCACTTGGGAGATTTATAGTGTCCCAAGTCAACGGTTTGAATCCCGAATTGAGGAAAAGTTTAACTCTATTTAACAGTCTGCGAACCAGAAATCCGGATAAGGAATTCTGTTAACCCGGGAGAAGGTGTTAGGCATTCCCGAGTTTCGTGGTTCTAGCACGGTCGCTCAACTGTCATATTTGGCTTATTTATCTGATTTATACCTTGCTTTGATTCGTGTGAAAAATTCAACTTTTAACTGCTTTTAATATATTTTTACAAGAATTGCAACGTTGTAAAAATGCATTTCGGATCACACCGTACCAGTACGCCTGTGATCTTTAACGCATTTTGACTTCGTTGAGATTTAGATATGGGTCACATAAATGTTCACCCGGGTTTAAGAAAGCAAAATTATTTAAGTAACGGACTTAAAGCAACTAACATGTTTATTATTTTGAGAAGGCCGTGAAATTCGCTAAATGTTCCTTCCAGGAGTCTAAATCTTTTATCTAACTAGCTCTTTAAGGGCCCCGCAAAAGCGTTTTTGATGTGGCGATGGTTCATCTCATGTTTTATTTTTTTTATTCGAGGATATCCTAAAGCGACTAATGATTATCTATATGGTTTGTCTCTAATAATAGAGTCACCTTAATTAATTAACACGACGATCCTAACTATTAACCTCCTTCTTGATTGTATTCAAATTTCAACCCTCTTTGGGTTTATACAGAATCGGATGGATCAATCCCGATGGCTCATGACACTTTAGTTGTGTGAATTCTCAATTTTAGCATTCTATTATTTATCTATTGCATGTCTTTTGACTTCCCCATATGACTTAAACGAACCTCGAAGGCAATACTAATATCCGGTTCATGTTATTAGACCAACACTCTAACAATTCCTGCTTTCAATCATGCAATCGAAATAGAAACTTAACATGCATAAAGTCCTAGGCAGTATTCTTCTACTCTTTCAGTAACATGTGAAGTCACTTAATGAGCACGATAATTAGGATGTATCTAATGATCATACGATACAAATTACGCTCTGTTAAACTACATGAAATGAATAACAATCACTATTACTACAAACACAATTCCAGTTCAATACACCTCCAGTGCTTTTAAAACTAAACAGAAATATTCTTTTATGACTTTGATTCACTGCAAATGTTGGAGTTACACCATAACGAGTTCGAAAGTGTACCTGGAAATCACAACAGTGAAGGAGAGGTAGTCAACAGCAATGAACAACAGTGCCACAACAAAGAAGTAGCAGTAGTAACAACTTGAACCCAGGACGACTCAGAAATCCAACTTTAGACAAGAATAGATTTTGACTGCAATGTAACAATGTTATTTCCCCTTTTCAAAATCCAGTATAGACCTCGACCAAAATGCAACAGTAAGGGAAAGAAAATCCGAAAGAAATCGAAGCCAAACCAATTTAGAATGAATCTAGACAACTAGACCAATTCTAGTATCACCAGTAAAAACAACTCTTAAGACTCAAAAATGCAATCAATGAAACAATAAACCAGAACAGATTCTCCGAGATCAAACCAGAAAAACACCCCAAGAATACCAATGAAACAATATCTTTTCTCAGGTTTTTGGCTCTTTTTCTTCTCTCAAAGAAAACTCTACAATCTCTATGTATGTCTCTCTGTTTTTCAGAATTCTCCTCACAAATGTCTATGTATGAAACTCTCTCTCTCAGTTCAGAATACCTCCTTAAACTCCCACTGTTTTTTTTTCTAAAACTCCTATCTGTATCTATCATTCTCCCCCTTCAGAATGCCCCCAATGTTCCCCTTTATAGACTAAAACCAAAAACCAGCCGCCCATTTTTTTATTTCCTTCCAGCTCTTAAGAGCACTTCTTGAATTAAGAATTTAACCCCCATGTGCATCCCCCTTTAAACCTCTTTCTCTTTCTGGACTCCTTTTCCAGCTCTTAGGAGCTTTATTGATAATTAACAAATTGATTTCCCCCATCCCATGAAGACCACTACTGGTTGTCCTTTATTATTAAACCATTTCTCTTTTGTTTAAACTAAATTGGTAGTGGCAGCCTGAAAATTCTAAGTCCAGGCGTGCCTTGACAGCACATGGGCTACCACTCAAGCTTATTATTTTAGTTTGAACAAACTATCTTAGTTTAATTATTTCCCAACTTGGCTAACAACTGGTATGGACTCAATACAACAAACAACCAGTCCAATTCACTTAAATACCTTAGGCTTAACTCAAGTTGAATCACACAGCATCAAAACAAAGAATTTATCATAGCATTTAGACATGACTCGACATTGCATTGGATGGACAGTAGACTCAGTCAAATATACGAAAACAGAACAAATCGAGGTAATAACAATTCAACAGAACTATGAGCAAAACAAATTAATCAATGAAGAATCCCTTAAGACACATTTCAAACTGACAGAGCAGAGGAAAAGAAAATATACCAAGAAAAGAAAGGGAAGGAATGATTGACCAGAAGAATGAATTGTAACGAAATTCAAACAAATAACAGAGAAGAAATAGGAAAAAAGAAAAAGAAATACCTCGAAATTAAAGGTTAAGCTCTAAACCCGTCCGGTTGAAGTTCTGATTCGAACTTTTGAGGTCCAAACGGACCTTAATCAAGTGTTCTTGACTAAGAACAACTGACTAAGGTCAATTAAGACCCCAAATTCTTTGGGTTCTTCTTGGTTCGTTCAGTAAATTAACTTAAACGTTCAACCAATTCTGGCTTGATTCGAAGGCTAGCAGTGGTGACTTGGGGATGAGGGGGGTCAGATGGTTACGAGGTGTAATTTTGGGGTTAATTAGGAAGGCGACGCCACTGGGATTTTGTGGCGGCGATTAGGGTTCATACTTGGGGTTTGAGATTCGAGTGGCTAGGCTAGTGTTTGAGGAAAAGGGGGTACGGGTCTGAAATGAGGAGATTGTGGGTAGTCAACGATGTAAAGATGGGGTTGTTTGGACCACCGGAACCGCCGTGAGGCGATTTCCAGTGGTGGTGGAGGCGGCGGCGATTAACGATTTGTGTCTCTAGGGTTGGAGATGGATGATGAGGCGGGGTGTTCTGAAGGGGGGATGGGATTTTTGGGGGATTGATATATTAAAAGGGTTATATCAATCAGGACCGTTGGATATTAGAAACTAACGGTCTGGATTAGATCAATTAGAACCAAACGTAGTCGTTTAGGGTGATACGGGTGGGGCTCAGGTATGGTAATGGGTCGGGTAATGAGGGAAATTGGAGACCATCTAATCAACGAAGATCAACGGCTGGGATGGAGACGTCTTAAACGGCGTCGTTTGGCTGTGTTGGAGACGGACTGGGCTGTTGGGACATTTTGGGCCTGGTGTTTTGGACTGGATTTGGCCCAATCTAGTTTCCCTATCTCTTTATTTCCTAAAACTAGACTTTATATATATATATATATATATATATATATATATATATATATATATATATATATATATATATATATATATATATATATATACATATATATATATATATAATCAGATTAACTTGTAACACATATAATTAATTTTTTACTAACAATTAACATACATAATTAAATACCAAATCACACAATTGTACATTAAATGACACAAAGGCAATAAATACGTATTTTTTGCAATTTTCTTTCTTTAAAAATTAAACACGGTTCAGTTAATTCCTAGGCGCACAATTGAACTTCGAAATGCGCGCGCGACATATATTTTTGTATTTTTTATTAATTATAAACAAATAAACACGCACAGATAAATACAAACAATAAATAAAAATAACACAAAATCCATAAAAATCACACACAACACAAAACTATTTTATTTTGAATTTTTGGGAGTAATTCTCATGTAGGGCAAAAATCACGTGCTCACAATGTGCGATTTAAATTAACTGCAATGTTTCGTTAACTACTAATGTTGTTCAAGTTAATCCGATTATTTTCGATTTAAACATGCTACTGCATACTAGTATTGTTAATTACTAATTCATTGGCAAGTTTGCTTTAATACCAGATTTAGTTATTAACCTTTTTATTAGCTAGGTGATTATGATTTCTATTACTACTATAATCTACATACTACCTTATTACATTGTTTTTCAGTTCATCCGTACCTCTCATTGAGTTAATTACAACATTTCCTACCAAATTACAAGTTAAACTACTTATACGTGAAATATAATGAAAACAAATAGCAGAGAAGCTTTTAAACTCGAATCAGGCTTTTCATTTCATCAATTCGACTTCAATTACATTGCTCGAATAGAGAGTGTGTACCTGATTCAGCAAAAAATACCAATGAGTCTTAAAGGAGAATAGGCAGGAAGTAGCAGTTAAACCACAGCAGATGATGCAACAACAATAAGAGTGAATTTCAGCAATCAATCGAACCCAGAGACACAGCAAAGCAAATACCCAGCAACAAGCAATAGAAAACCAACAAAAAATAGTAGAGGATTTCCTACAGCTTCAGGAATAAGCTTCGACTAAAACTCAGGCAGCTTTTACTCTATGTATCTATATGTGTATTCTCTGAATTTCTGATTCAAAAATCCAGCCTCTAATCAGGCTCAAATGTGGTCTATTTATAGGTGAGATTGGTGAAAATTTTGGGGGGAAAAGTTGAAAAGTAATTTCTAGTTTCCTCCCATAAATTCTATCAATTGTTACACTTTACTACCATTTTCATATTTGAATTTCCCTTCCAGCATGTTCTGGAAGGTTCTAATTGATTCTTTTTGGGGTATTTTACTAGTATAGCCCCACTTGCTAAGGTTATTTACTAAGTTGCCTTTTATTTGGGTCGATTATACCCTTAATTTTGTGCAATATTGCAGAAATCATAGGCCTAAATGTCTTTAATGTCCTCATAGGCTCTATTAAATCCACAATTATGCCATTTTCTATTCCTATTGTGCCCTTAATGGCATTTACTATTTACCCAGCCTTGTCCAGGTCTGGGTATGCTGTTTTCAACTATTATTTAAGTTCTGGCCAGTATTAGTAAGTCATTTAAGACTTGTCCAGATTTAAACTTCAGATTTATTTCAATTTTAGCCTCTTTTCTTTCATTTTCATTTATTAGAGTTAATTTGCAGGACTAGCCTGTTTATTTACCTAAGTCTATACTATTTAAGGTTTAGCCAATCCAATGTTTGGACTTGGCTTTGCAATTTTAGCCAATTAGTTATCACTGGCCAATTATAGTTAAATACGACTTGCAAAGTTAGCCTGTTTCAGACTTGAGTCTGATTATTTCAGATTTAACCAATTTAGAACTTAGCCATTGAATTCATAATGTCACGACCCTAGTTCACCAATTGTGAACATGTCGTGATGGCACCCCGTCCCCACGACTAGGTAAGCCTAACACGTTGCGGAATCTATAAGTTATAAATACTTAAATAAGAAACAGCGGAAAATAACATAAAAGATATGTAATCCGTGCCGCTTGGCACATACATCCGTCACACAATAAATAAAACACTACCAAGATCCGGAACCCCACGGTAACACGGACTAAAAGAGAAATACAACTGTGGCTCTATGTGTAAAGAGTATCTAACAACGAAATGAAGAAAAATGTCAACTAGTAATACTAGAATAGAAGGGAAGCCTCCGGATCCGCGGACGTAGCGGATCATACCTCGAAGTCTCCCAGAAAGCTGCAGAATCACCTAGTACGAGCCTGCTCTGATGTACCTGGATCCGCACAACAAAAGTGTGCAGAAGAGTAGCATGAGTACACCACGGCGGTACTCAGTAAGTGCCAAGCCTAACCTCGATGGAGTAGTGACGAGGAAGGTCGGGCCCTACTGAGAACAATAAACATATGATGATAACAAAATAAACAGTTAAACATATAACAGCAAAATTTCCAAAATAACAACATTTACGATGTTTACTGAAACTGTCTACAATCAAGCTAATAACAAATAACCAACTCAAATAAACAAATCCAGGATCTGTGGGAATTGAACCCCCAGTCCCATTCTCAGTACCTCTGGGTCTCTGGGAATCGAACCCGCAGCCCATGTCTCAATAATATCTCAATAACTCAGGATCTCCGGGAATCGAACCCGTAGTCCACATTTCAATAATCTCAGGATCTCGGGAATCGAACCCTTAGTCCACATTTCAATAATCTTAGGATCTCGGGAATCGAACCCGTAGACCATATTTCAATAATCTCAGGATCTCGGGAATCGAACCCGTAGTCCATATTTCAATAATCTCAGGATCTCGGGAATCGAACCCGTAGTCCACATTTCAATAATCTCGGGATCTCGGGAATCGAACCCGTAGTCCATATTTCAATAATCTCGGGATCTCGGGAATCGAACCCGTAGTCCACATTTCAATAATCTCAGGATCTCGGGAATCGAACCCGTAGTCAACATTTCAATAATCTCGGGATCTCGGGAATCGAACCCGTAGTCCACATTTCAATAATCTCGGGATCTCGGGAATCGAACCCGTAGTCCACATTTCAATAATCTCAGGATCTCGGGAATCGAACCCGTAGTCCATAACCAAAGCAAGTAAAGGAATACACAGAGAGAAGTATAATATGCCTAATGATAACTTCGCCGATGAACAGCGCCAGCGATTACCAAGAAAACTCAAGTAAGTCAATTAAGCAACTAGACAGTTAGATTATATCTAATCATGCTTTTCTAACTACTACCGGGTAGGAATATCGAATTTAACAGCTAAAAACAGTAATATCACTCATTGAACATTTTGAGTAAAGTATGTGTTCAACAACCAGCGCATGTACACGCCTGTCACCTCGCGTACAAGGCATTTAAAGTATCACAATAATATCCTAGGGGTGAAAGTCCCCCACACGAAGTTAGACAAGCCACTTACCTCAATTCCGGTACAAAACCGCTAAGAAATAACCCTCTTGCCGCGAATGTCGGCCTCCACAAGTGTAGTATCTGAAGAAACCCCTTGAATCTCCCTTCAAAATCGCCCAAATCGCCCCATAAGCCGAGCCCTCAAAGTTTGGAAATGTTTCTGAAATTTCTAACTTCTGACATAATTAACTCCCTACGATTTCCGCTTCTGCGGACAAAATTCCGCTTTTGCGGATCCGCTTCCGCGACAAAAATGTCACTTTTGCGAAGCCCGGGCTTGGCTGGACCCTTCCGCTTCTGCGGTCTCTAGGTCGCTTCAGCGATTCCGCTTCTGCGGAAGCACAGTCGCTTCTGCGACTTCGCTTATGCGGACAAACGTCCGCTCCTGCGGAGGGACACCAAAACGTTCACTTCCGCTCCTGCGGAAGACTTTCCGCTCCTGCGTGACCGCCTCCACGATCTAAAATCCGCTCCTGCGACCCTCGCTCCTGCGGAGCAAATGTCGCTTCTGCGGACTCGCCTCTCGGTCCAAGCTCCGCAGAAGCGAATACCACAGAAGGCAGGCACCAGCCTGCTGCAAGTTTTTATGATTCTTGCCGTTTAATCACCCGAATTCATCCCGAGTCCCCCGGGACCTCATCCAAACACACCAACACATCCTAATACCTTATTCGAACTTGTTCCAATCCTTAAAACGCGTCTAACAACATCAAAACCCATAATTCACATCAAATTCAAGCCTAAATTTCTTAAAACTTTCCGAATTGCACATTCGATCTAAAACCCGACCAAACGACGTCCGAATGACCTGAAAATTTGCGGACATATCCAAAATCACATAACGAAGCTACGAGAAATTGTCGGAATTCCATTCCGACCCCCGGATCAAAATCTCACCTATCGTTCGGATTCGTCAAAATTTCAACCTTCGGCATTTCAAGCCTAATTGAGCTACCGACCTCCAAAATACATTCCAAACGCGCTCCCAACCCCGAAATCTCCTAACGGAGCTAATGAAACCATCGGATTTCCGTTCCGAGATCGTCTTAACACTGTTCCGGCTACGGGCCATTTTCTAGCTTCAAAGCTCTTATTTAGGGACTAAGTGTCCCAAAATGCTCAAATTTTCAGAACCGACTCTCTCGGCAACCCACAATAGTAGAAATGAACTTAGGGGAACAGTTAAATTAGGGATTGGGGCGTTAGTTTCTAAAACGACCGGTCGGGTCGTTACATCTTCCCACACTTAAAGATTCATTCGTCCTCGAACGAGCATAGAAAACATACCTGGAGTAGTGAAAAGATGAGGGTACTGGCTGCGCATATCCTGCTCGGTCTCCCAAGTCGCCTCCTCGACCGGCTGGCCCCGCCACCGAACCTTTACCGAAGCGATGTTCTTTGACCTTAGCTTTCTGACCTGCCTGTCTAGAACGGCAACTGGCTCCTCAACATAAGACAGATCCTTGTCTAGCCGAACAGAAGTGAAATCCAACACATGCGACGGGTCACCATGGTATCTCCGGAGCATGGAGACATGAAATACGGGTGAACTCCGGCTAGGCTGGGAGGTAAGGCCAACTCATAAGCAACCTCCCCAACACGCCTCAAAATCTCAAAAGGGCCAATAAATCTAGGACTCGGCTTTCCTTTCTTTCCAAACCTCATAACGCCCTTCATGGGCGAGACTCGAAGCAGAACCCGCTCGCCAACCATAAAAGCCACATCGCGAACCTTCTTGTCCGCATAACTCTTTTGTCTGGACTGGGCTGCACGAAGTCTGTCCTGAATTACCTTGACCTTGTCCATTGCATCCTGGACCATCTCAGTACCTAGCAGCTTGGCCTCGCCCGGCTCCAACCAACCCACGGGAGACCTGCACCTCCTACCATATAGGGCCTCGTACGGTGCCATCTGAATACTAGACTGGTAGCTGTTGTTATAAGCAAACTCCGCCAGTGGCAAGAAGTGACCCCATGAACCTCCAAACTCAATCACGCACGTACGGAGCATATCCTCCAAAATCTGAATAGTGCGCTCGGACTGCCCATCAGTCTGGGGGTGAAATGCGTGCTCAGCTCCACCCGAGTACCTAACTCTTGCTGTACGGCTCTCCAGAACCGTGAAGTGAACTGAGTGCCTCTATCTGAAATGATGGAAACTGGAATACCATGCAGCCGAACTATCTCCCTGATATAGATCTCTGCCAGTCACTCCGATGAATAAGTAGTGCTCACCGGTATAAAATGGGCGGACTTGGTCGGCCGATCCACAATAACCCAAATGGAATCAAACTTCCTAACAGTCCGTGGAAGCCCAGATACAAAGTCCATGGTGATGCGCTCCCATTTCCACTCTGGAATCTCAATCCGCTGCATCAATCCACCCGGATGCTGATGCTCATACTTCACCTGCTGGCAGTTGAGGCATCTAGAAACATAATCAACTATATCCCTCTTCATCCGCCTCCACCACTAATGCTGTTTCAAGTCCTGATACATCTTCGCGACACCCGGATGGATGGAATACCGCGAACTATGGGCTTCTGCTAGAATCAGCTCTCGAAGATCATCTACATTGGGCACACAGATACGCCCCTGCATCCTCATGACTCCATCATCCCCGATGGTAACATCTCGAGCATCACCACGCCGAACTCTATCTTGAAGAACAAGCAAATGTGGGTCGTCGAACTGACGCTCCCTGATGCGGTCAAATAGAGAAGACCGAGAAACCACACAAGCTAGAACCCGGCTGGGCTCCGAAAGATCCAATCTAACAAACTGTCTGGCTAAAGCCTGTACATTCATCGCCATAGGCCTCTCCGAAGCTGGTAGATATGCCAAACTCCCCAAACTCTCTGCTCGATGACTCAAGGTATCGGCAACTACATTAGCCTTGCCCGGATGATAGAGAATAGTAATATCATAGTCCTTCGATAGCTCCAACCATCTCCTCTAATGCATATTCAGGTCCTTCTGCTTAAGCAAATGCTGCAAGCTCCGGTGATCAGTGTAGATCTCACAAGGAACCCCATATAAATAATGACGCCAAATTTTCAAGGCGTGAACAATGGCAACTAGCTCCAAATCATGAACAGGGTAGTTCTTCTCATGCACCTTCAGCTGTCTCGACGCGTAGGCAATCACCCTACCGTCTTGCATCAATACCGCACCGAGTCCCACTCGTGAGGCATCACAATATACAGTATAGGACCCTGAACCTGTAGGCAACATCAATATAGGGGCCGAAGTCAAAGCTGTCTTGAGCTTCTGAAAGCTCACCTCACACTCGTCTGTCCACTGAAAAGGGGCACCCTTTTGGGTCAATCTAGTCATAGGTGCTGCAATCGAAGAGAACCCTCTACGAAACGACGGTAATAGCCCGCCAAACCAAGGAAACTGCGAATCTCAGTAGCGGAGGAGGGTCTGGGCCAACTCTGCACGGCCTCCACCTTCCTCGGATCTACTCGAATACCATCACTCGATACCACGTGGCCCAAAAATGCCACCGAACTCAACCAGAATTCACATTTAGAGAACTTGGCATAAAGCTGCTTCTCCCTCAGGATCTGAAGCACTATTCTTAAATGCTGCTCGTGCTGTTCCCGGCTCCGAGAATATACTAGAATATCATCAATGAAGACAATCACGAACGAGTCCAGATAAGGCCTGAACACACTGTGCATCAAATGCATAAATGCTGCTGGGGCATTAGTCGACCCAAAAGACATCACGAGGAACTCATAGTGACCATACCGGGTCCTGAAGGCAGTCTTCGGGATATCTGGCTCCCGAATCTTCAGCTGGTGATACCCGGAGCGCAAATCAATCTTAGAAAACACATGTGCGCCCTGTAACTGGTCAAATAAATCATCAATACGGGGCAAAGGATACCGGTTCTTCACTGTAACCTTATTCAGCTGACGATAGTCAATACACATACGCATAGAACCGTCCTTTTTCTTCACAAACAATACAGGAGCACCCCAAGGCGAAACACCTGGGTCGAATAAAACCCTTGCCCAATAACTCCTGTAACTGATCCTTCAACTCCTTTAACTCGGGAGGAGCCATACGGTACGGTGGAATAGAGATGGGCTGAGTGCCCGGCAACAAGTCAATAGCAAAGTCAATATCTCTGTCAGGCGGCATGCCTGGAAGATCAGCTGGAAATACATCAGCAAAGTCACGTACCACATGAACAGAATCAATAGAGGGAGTGTCAATACTGACGTCCCGCACATAGGCTAGATAAGCAGCACACCCCTTCTCAAGCCATACACTGAGCTCTGAGAAAAGAAATAAGACGGCTAGGGGTGTGATCCATAGTACCACTCCACTCAATACGTGGAATGCTTGGCATAGCCAGCGTCACGGTCTTGGCGTGACAATCAAGAATAGCATAATGGGGCGACAACCAGTCCATGCCCAAAATAATATCAAAATCGACCATCCCAAGCAGCAATAGATCCGCTCTGGTCTCAAAATCACAAATGGTAATCAAACACGACCGATATACACGGTCCACAACCAAAGAATCACCCACCGGAATGGAAACATAAATGGGGGCACTCAAAGAATCCCGAGGCACACCCGGATGAGAAGCAAAGTAAGAAGACACATATGAAAAAGTGGAACCAGGGTCGAATAGAACCGATGCCTCCCCGTGACTAACCATAATAATACCGTGATAACGGAGTCAAATGCAACCGCCGCGGCGCGATCGGGAATAGCATAGAATCCGGCTCGTCCCCCTCTCGAGGGCGGCCTCCGGAACCCCGACCCCCGCCCCGGATGATCGGGCGAGGTGGAGTGGCGGCTGGGGGGGAATAATAGCTCGCTAGCCCCGAGAACCACGCGAATGCCGTGATGACTGATGAGCACACCCGTCCCGCGCCCGGGGCACTCCCTAACCAGGTGGTGAGTATCCCCGCACTCAAAACAAGCTCCGGGAGGACGCGGTGGCCGTGATCGACCGGCCTCACCCCCACTAGTCCGACCCCCGGACGGACCCCGCGCGAGAGGTGCACCGGAAACCGGGGGAGCATAATAAGGCTTCCGAGATGCTTGGAAGGCCCGGAGTACTACCGGCTGCGGGCAATGCCGAGTGAACCGGTCGACCGGAATAACCCCTGCCAAAACGACCGGCTGATGAAGTGCGGGCACCAGAGAAATGGCCCGACTCACGAGACCTCTTGGCCTCTCTCTCCCTCCGCTCTCTAGGGAGCATAATCTCGATCCTCTTGGCAATGCTAACTTCCTGCTAATAAGATATATCTGTCTCAAGCTCTCTGGCCATGCTGGATCGGATAGGCGGAACAAGGCCCTCAATAAATCTCAGCACTCGCTCCCGAACCGTGGCTACCAAAGCCGGTGCATGCCTGGCTAGGCGGGTGAAACTGATAGCATACTCCGATACCGACATGGAGCCCTGTCGCAACCGCTCAAACTCCGAGCGCCAAGAATCCCTTAGGCTCTGTGGAACAAACTCCCTCAAAAACAGGATTTGAAAACTGCGTCCAGGTCAACGAAGCGGACTCCTCCGGACTATCCAACTCATACGTGCACCACCAATCATAAGCGGCCCCACGAAACCGAAAAGCGGTGAAGGAAACCCCGCCGGTCTCCACAATCCCCATAGTGCGAAGAATACGATGACACTCCTCCGGAAAACCCAATGCATCATCCGAAGCCAAACCACTAAACACCGGAGGGTCATATTTCTCGAACCTCTCCAATCTACGTCGCTCGTCCTCGAGGCGGCTCGGTCCACCTCCGGATCGTGCCGAGGGCGACAGGAGGCATAACCAAAACATCTGGAACCTGCCCCACTGGCACACGCTGCTCTGGTGTAACGGCTGCGGGAGTCTGGGCCCCTCCCCCGGCCTGAGATGTAGCTGCAACAAGAGGAAGCAATCCTGCCTGGGCTAAAGTGGTATACATACTCATGAACTGAGCCAGGGTCTCCTGTAGTGCTGGAGTAGTAGCAGCTGTAGTCGGTGTACCAGGTGCCTGCGCTCCAACCTGGTCTACCGGTGGCACCTCAGCGGTAGCGCGCGAGGGTGCTGTGGCTGCACCTCGGGCGCGTCCTCGTCCTCTACCTCGGCCCCGGCCTCTGATGGCAGCAACAGGGGGCGCGGGTACCTGATCATCGCGGGTAGCTCGTGTCCTCACCATCTGTGAGAGAATAGAAAGCAGTAGTTTAGATTTTTTTTCTTTTGCCAAAAATGTCGCACGACAAGGAATCCAAAAGAAATGAAAAGTTTCCTAAACAGTTACATAGCCCCTCGTAGATAAACACAGACGTCTCCGTATCGATCAGCGAGACTCTAAGTAACCGGTCTGTGTCCCATGACTCCTATGAACCTAGAGCTTTGATACCAACTTGTCACGACCCTAGTTCACCAATTGTGAACATGTCGTGATGGCACCCCGTCCCCACGACTAGGTAAGCCTAACACGTTGCGGAATCTATAAGTTATAAATACTTAAATAAGAAACAGCGGAAAATAACATAAAAGGTATGTAATCCGTGCCACTTGGCACATACATCCGTCACACAATAAATAAAACACTACCAAGATCCGGAACCCCACGGTAACATAGACTAAAAGAGAAATACAACTGTGGCTCTATGTGTAAAGAGTATCTAACAACGAAATGAAGAAAAATGTCAACTAGTAATACTAGAATAGAAGGGAAGCCTCCGGATCCGCGGACGTAGCGGATCATACCTCGAAGTCTCCCAGAAAGCTGCAGAATCACCTAGTACGAGCCTGCTCTGATGTACCTGGATCTGCACAACAAAAGTGTGCAGAAGAGTAGCATGAGTACACCACGGCGGTACTCGGTAAGTGCCAAGCCTAACCTCGATGGAGTAGTGACGAGGAAGGTCAGGGCCCTACTGAGAAACAATAATAATATAATGATAACAAAATAAACAGTTTAACAGATAATAACAATAATTTCCGAAATAACAACATTACGATGTTTACCGAAACTGTCTACAATCAAGCTAATAACAAATAACCAACTCAAATAAACAAATCCAGGATCTGTGGGAATTGAACCCACAGTCCCATTCTCAGTACCCCTGGGTCTCCGGGAATCGAACCCGTAGTCCACATTTCAATAATCTCAGGATCTCGGGAATCGAACCCGTAGTCCACATTTCAATAATCTCGGGATCTCGGGAATCGAACCCGTAGTCCATATTTCAATAATCTCGGGATCTCGGGAATCGAACCCGTAGTCCACATTTCGATAATCTCAGGATCTCGGGAATCAAACCCGTAGTCCATATTTCAAAAATCTCAAGATTTCGGGAATCGAACCCGTAGTCCATATTTCAATAATCTCAGGATCTCGGGAATCGAACCCGTAGTCCATATTTCAATAATCTCGGGATCTCGGGAATCGAACCCGTAGTCCACATTTCAATAATCTCGGGATCTCGGGAATCGAACCCGTAGTCCACATTTCAATAATCTCAGGATCTCGGGAATCGAACCCGTAGTCCACATTTCAATAATCTCAGGATCTCGGGAATCGAACCCGTAGTCCATAACCACAGCAAGTAAAGGAATACACAGAGAGAAGTATAATATGCCTAATGATAACTTCACCGATGAACAGCGCCAGCGATTACCAAGAAAACTCAAGTAAGTCAATTGAGCAACTAGACAGTTAGATTCTATCTAATCATGCTTTTCTAACTACTACCGGGTAGGAATATCGAATTTAACGGCTAAAAACAGTAATATCACTCATTGAACATTTTGAGTAAAGTATGTGTTCAACAACCAGCGCATGTACACGCCCGTCACCTCGCGTACAAGGCATTTAAAGTATCACAATAATATCCTAGGGGTGAAAGTCCCCCACACGAAGTTAGACAAGCCACTTACCTCAATTCCGGTACAAAACCGCTAAGAAATAACCCTCTTGCCGCGAATGTCGGCCTCCACAAGTGTAGTATCCGATAAAAATCAATAGAATCACATCAAAATCGCCCAAATCGCCCCTTAAGCCGAGCCCTCAAAGTTTGGAAATGTTTCTGAAATTTCTAACTTCCGACATAATTAACTCCCTGCGATTTCCGCTTCTGCGGACGAAATTCCGCTTCTGCGGATCCGCTTCCGCGACAAAAATGTCGCTTTTGCGAAGCCCGGGCTTGGCTGGACCATCCGCTTCTGCGGTCTCTAGGTCGCTTCAGCGATTCCGCTTGTACGGAAGCACAGTCGCTTCTGCGACTTCGCTTATGCGGACAAACGTCCGCTCCTGCGGAGGGACACCAAAACGTTCACTTCCGCTCCTGCGGAAGACTTTCCGCTCCTGCGTGACCGCCTCCACGATCTAAAATCCGCTCCTGCGACCCTCGCTCCTGCGGAGCAAATGTTGCTTCTGCGGACTCGCCTCTGCGGTCCAAGCTCCGCAGAAGCGAATACCACAGAAGGCAGGCACCAGCCTGCTGCAAGTTTTTAAGATTCTTGCCGTTTAATCACCCGAATTCATCCCGAGTCCCCCGGGACCTCATCCAAACACACCAACACATCCTAATACCTTATTCGAACTTGTTCCAATCCTTAAAACGCGTCTAACAACATCAAAACCCATAATTCACATCGAATTCAAGCCTAAATTTCTTAAAACTTTCCAAATTGCACATTCGATCTAAAACCCGACCAAACGACGTCCGAATGACCTGAAAATTTGCGGACATATCCAAAATCACATAACGAAGCTACAGAAATTGTCGGAATTCCATTCCGACCCCCGGATCAAAATCTCACCTATCGTTCGGATTCGTCAAAATTTCAACCTTCGGCATTTCAAGCCTAATTGAGCTACGGACCTCCAAAATACATTCCAAACGCACTCCCAACCCCGAAATCTCCTAACAGAGCTAATGAAACCATCGGATTTCCGTTCCGAGATCGTCTTAACACTGTTCCGGCTACGGGCCATTTTCTAGCTTCAAAGCTCTTATTTAGGGACTAAGTGTCCCAAAATGCTCAAATTTTCGGAACCGACTCTCCCGGCAACCCACAATAGTAGAAATGAACTTAGGGGAACAGTTAAATTAGGGATTGGGGCGTAATTTTCTAAAACGACCGGTCGGGTCGTTACACATAATTAAAGAACTACAGAGTTGGTCAGTTACAAGACTGACCATTCTTATCACTTATTTTAATTATGGCCTTTTTTATGTTGTTTTAGCCTATTTAACTACTTAAAACATATTTTCAGACTTAGCCACTTCTCTAATTACCAAACTATTACAGCTATAACCAATATCACCTAGGTATATTAGGCTTAAAAATAGTCAAATAACACAAAAATCATAGCAGACATAGCCCTTTCACATTAAATTGCATACATAGCCATAACATCAGAATTACTTGTCATTTAACCAAAACTCAAAGAAGAGATTGAATATTGTTGAATTTTAATCAAATAGACTTATAATTTAGATTCCAAACAGAGTATGTCAATTAAACATAAAGGAGGCATAGTCAGAACTTTCTCATTTCAAAGACTAATGAAAACCCTAATCATGCTCGAGTGTATTTGATTAAGCATAAATAGGCAGAATTTATCAAAGAAGATCAAAGACGACATGATACTAACAGAGAAACATAACTAAACAGAGATTATTTCAGAAAATGAAACTAGTCTAAACATGCAATAGCTAAACAATTAAAAGCAAAGAAAGTAAACTTAAACAAAAGGCATGCTAGAACAAAACAGAACATAGATGAAGATAAAGAAAACGATAATAGAGAAAAAAAACAAAATCAAAACAAAACAGGAAAGGGAACTTAGCTTTGCAGGATTTGTCTCCTGTGCTATTTCCCTTTATTTTTCTTTTTCTTGTTCTTTTCCTTTTCTTTTTCCGGTTTCGTTTCTTTCTTTTTTCAGTTTCTTTTCTTTTAGACTTCAAGTTTTTCTCTTAGACTTCAAGTTGAAGTCTTTTTTATTGTATTATAAGGGAAGGGTTTTATTTGGGGTTTGATTTTAGGTCGACCGGAGTTAGGGTTCCGGCGACCTATTTTAGAAGATTTGAACATGTGGAGAGATATTCGAGAGAAACTATTTGTGGGGGGTAATAGATCAGGGTATGAGGGTCAAGTGGCATTAATTTTGGAGTGGTTCTCATAGGTTTTGGTCACCAGAGAGAAACTCCGATGACCGGAATTTCAAGAAGCTGGGTTTTCTTGGGGTTTCTGGGGTATTCATGGTGGTTCATGGTGGGGAAGTGGAAGAAAAAGGTTTGGGAGGTGAGAGTTGGCCGGAGACGGCCATGGAAATGGGCCAGTCTCCATGGCCGGTGAAGGTTCGAGAAGGAGATGGTTGAGAGAGAAGGCGGATAGGGTTAGATTTTTAGAAATAGCCGGTCTCTGAAGTGAGACCATGCTTTTATACTCGTGGCATTTGACTGGTCCCTGGTCGTTAGATCAATTGAGATCAATGGCTAGGATTAAACGCCTCAAAATGCTGTCGTCTCCCTTAAATGATAGAGATATCCCCATCCGCTAGATCTTAAGGCATGAACGGCTAAAATTTGATCTCAGACTTTATTGTTTTGATCAATTCCGGATAAATCCTCAGCCATTGGATTTGAAGTGATGAATAGTTGAGATCATTGTTATTTCAAGAGTACTAGACCAGATCCTTTAATTGGTTTGGGCCAATGCATTGGGCTAGTAAATTTGGCCCAATTTTGTATTTTTTGTGTATTTTCTTGGTATTTTAATTATTTTTGAGGTATTTTATTTTGTATTTCATTTTTTCTTTTTTGTATTCTTTTCAATTATACAATTTCCTATTTTTCCCAATTTTCTAATATTTTTTGACATTTTTCTGCTATTTTTCTCTAATTTCCGGCATTATTCCATTTTGTTAATTTTCCTTTTTTAAATCCTTTAATTGTAATACTTGTACTTAAACTATTATATTTTTTATTTAATTTTTCTAATTTTTACTTCTAATTGTTTGCACACACAAATGCATCTTATTTCAATCAAAACATGTGATTGCAGACAAAAAATATTATTTATTTTAATTTTGGAATTTTATTGCTTATGGCAAAAATCACGTGCTCACAGCTGCCCCTCTTTGCTTGGAAACATGAAGAGTTTCAGTGCAAAGACAAGTGAGCAGTAATGAGAGATTTTTGTCCACTGGCATATTCCATGAGAAGCATTTTGAAAACCTTTTTACCGCACCGTGCGTCAGAGGTTGCCTACATATCCTGGGCTAAACAGGAATCAGGTCAGTGTAGTTCGGGAAGGTCTGGTAGTTTAAAACTACCAAGACTTTGCTGTTGCATTGATACTGCTATGACTACTAACCTACTCCTTATTACACCAGGGGTAAAAGTATAAAATGAAGAAGTTATTCTAAACTATAATGCTACGAAATACAATAATTCCTATCTACTTCTTGTCTCTTTATTCTTCCTTGTCTCTTTTTCCTTGATTTTCTCTGCGGCTATCCTTCTTTTTTGTTGATTTTTCTTTTCTTGCTTCCTTCCTTTTTATGATTTTCGATGATACTCCTGGCTTTCAAATTGATACATGCTTAAAACAAAACAACAAAACCTTTTTCTTCTGCCCCAGTGTGGGTTTTTGCCATGTTACGGTGTTACTCATGTTAGCTAACACAAATCAAAATTTGCAGAAATTAAAAATTGCAGAAATGTATTTCATTGTTATACAGGTGGGCGCCTGAACAGAAATTAAAATTGTATAAATGTATTCCCTTGTTATACAGGTGGGCGCCTAAACAGAAATTAAAAATGCTGAAATGTATTCCCTTGTTATCCAGGTGGGCGCCTGAAGAGAAATTATAAATGCTGAAATGTATTCCATTGTTATAAAGGTGGTCTCCTGAACAGAAAATGAAAATGCAGAGAATATTCCCTAGTTATACAATTGGGCGCCTGATGCATGAAATGAAAATGAAGAAAATATTCCCTTGTTATACAGATGGGCACCTGATGCATGAAATGAAAATGCAGAAAATATTCTCTTGTTATCCGGGTGAGCGCCTGAACAGAAAATGAAAATGCAGAAATGTATTCCCTTGTTATACACGTGGGCGCCTGATGCATGAAATGCAATGCATAAAATATTCCCTCAGTTTGGTAACTAGGGTATGAACTTAAAAAGATGATACCTTCCTATTGTTTTTGGTATTTTCTTGATTGAGTGATTCCTCCTCTATGGATTCCTCCATTTATTGTTGGACTTTCTTTTTATGTTTTCTTTCTGTTCACATTGGTCACATTCACTTTAAAGTGATTAGTGACAATTTGGTTCCTGTCTAAATCACAAAACAAATTTTATTAGTATAAAACTGCTGGCAACTGGCATTTGCTGCTCCTGCCTTGTATTGTCTTCCTCTTTTTTTTACTTTTCCTCTGTTGTGCAATCTTTCAGTTGACTTCCTTTGTAAACTCTTTTTGCATTTTCCTTGCTTTTGTCCTTTTCTTTTTTTTTCTTCGGCTCTGATCGCCGCCTTTCTTTATTTCCTCTCTCCCTTCTCTTTTTTTTCTTCTTCTTCTGATCCAGTGTTATTTCAACTCTTATCATCAGAAGCTGGTAGTTAGCTTTCAATGGACGAATTGGTTTTCTAAATCAATGAAATGCATAAACAAATGAGTTTCAAAAGGGGTAAGGGTGATTTGGAGAAGTGATATAACTTATCTGGGTATGTTGGTTGATTCCTTTGACCATGCCATGTATTTAAACTCCGACCCAGTCTGTTCAATCGAATTGCCATTATTTCAACTCCAACTCTCATTCAAAGCAAACCGATCTTATTTTTGTTGTTTTTCTTTTTTTTTTAAAAAACAATCCTCACAGTCGCCTTATGGTGCCGTAAAAGGTTTTCACCAACAAGACTCTCTCATTTATTTCTCTCAAAACTCACCATTGCCTTACAGTGCCGATTAAGGTTTTCACCGATAAGACTCTCTCGTTTTATTTCTCACATCCTCACAATGGTCTTACGGTGCCGGTTAAGGTTTTCATCGATAAGACTCTCTCATTTTTTTCTTTTATATATATTTTCTTTTTGTCTTTTATTTTTTCTGAACCACTGGTGTTGTCCATGCCCTATTCTTCCTTTATTCTCATTGTTTTTGCTATTTTTCTTGAAATTGATTAGAAGGTCTTTCTTTGGACCGTAATGTGGCTTTTGGATGAGTTAAGAAAGAAGGATATAAAGGCTCAAAAGTTTACGAGGGTTTAAAATATTTACAACTCTCAGAATTATAAAACATAACTTCTGCTCCAGTTTCAATATGTGGGGAATTTTTGGATTTTTCCTTTATTGTGACTGAAACTCAATGAGGCTGCCTACGTACCCTTTTGGGATCAAGCCAGACGTAGTTCAAACTACGCCATATATTCATGGTTTCATTTGACTTTTCCCGATTTCTTTGTCTTTTTCTTTTGTTTTCATTTTGCCTTTGATTTTTTTTTCATTCTCCATTTCCATTTTTATTTTTCTTTTGTATCATAAGCAGTTCCGAGAGAGGGGTATGAAAGAATAGATCGAACACGGCTCAAAGGGGATGTCAATAGATAAACTGTTTGGATAGAGAATAAAATGCCTTCGTCATTTCAATTCCAAAATCACAACAAATACAATTATACAAATGAAAAGGAATCATACATAATATCTCTTGACTGCATCTGAATTCATAGCATTCTCTACACATTTCCCTTCAACATCTGTCAAATATAGGGCTCTATTGGAAAACACCCGTGATACCATGAACGGTCCTTGACAGTTTGGTGCAAATTTACCTTTTGCTTCAGCCCAATGCGGTAAGATACGCCTCAATACCAGTTGTCCAACTTTAAATTTCCGAGGATGCACCTTCTTATTATATGCTCTAGCCATTCTCCGTTGATATAACCGCCCATGGCAAACCACTGCTAACCTCTTCTCATCAATCAGATTCAATTGTTCCACCCGGGCTTTTACCCATTCATCATCATCGATCTCAGCTTCAGCTATGATTCGAAGTGATGGTATCTCAATTTCTGCGGGTATAACAGCCTCTGTACCGTAAACCAATAAATAGGGTGTGGCACCAATCGAAGTACGTACTGTTGTGCGATAACCCATAAGAGAGAAAGGTAGCTTTTCATGCCATTCTCTAGACTCTTCCACCATTTTTCTGAGAATCTTCTTTGTATTCTTATTTGCAGCTTCTACTGCTCCATTTGCCTTTGGTCTGTAAGGTGTAGAGTTATGATGTAGGATTTTAAATCTCTGACATGCTTCCGCCATGAAGTGACTGTTCAAATTTGCCCCATTGTCTGTGATAATTACTTTAGGAATTAATCGGCATATGATATTCTCATGCACGAAATCCACCACGGCTTTCTTCGTCACCACCTTGAATGTCTTTGCCTCCACCCATTTAGTAAAAAAGTCAACGCGACCAAGATAAATCTATGTCCATTAAAAGTTGCAGGCTCTATTGGTCCGATAACATCCATGCCCCAGGCGACAAACATCCAAGGTGCAGACATTGTATGCAATTCATAAGGTGGGGAATGAATTAAATCTCCATGTACTTGACATTGGTGACATTTCTTCACATACCTGATACAGTCCCGCTCCATGGTGAGCCAATAATATCCCGCTCTTAAAATCTTCTTTGCTAAGATATACTCGCTCATATGAGGTCCGCAAGCTCCAGTATGCACCTCAGTCATAATCATGTCGGCTTGTTGTGCATCCACACATCACAGCAAGCCCAAGTCTGGTGTTCTTTTATATACAATTCCTCCACTAAGGAAAAAGCCATTTGCTAAGCGTCTTACAGCCCTCTTCTGATCTCCAGTGGCTTGTTCTGGGTACTTTCCTGTCGTCAAGTATTCCTTGATATCGCGATACCACGGTTCTCCATCTAACTCTTCTTCCACAGCAAAACAGTAAGCATTTTGATCATACACCTGTATTTGAAGTGGATCTATATAGGCTTTATCCGGATGATGCAACATAAAGGATAATGTGGCCAGAGCATCTGCTACTTCATTGTGCATTCTTGGGATGTGTTTGAACTCTATAGATTGAAATCTATGGGATAATTCATGTAGACAATGCCGATAAGGTATCAATTTCAAATCTCTTGTCTCCCATTCTCCCTGAATATGATGTATCAAAAGATCCGAGTCACCCATGACCAAAATCTCTTGAACATCCATATCTATTGCCATTCTCAATCCCAATATACACGCTTCATATTTGGCCATATTGTTGGTACAGAAAAATTGAAGCTGAGCAGTAACGGGATTGTTGACCCGTTTCTGAAATAAGTACTACTCCAATCCCAACTCCTTTACTGTTGACGGCTCCGTTGAAGTACATTTTCCAACCTGGATTATCACTTTGTTCTATTTCTTCGACATTCATTGCCTCCTCATACGGAAAATATGTCTTCAGTGGTTCATATTCATCATTCACTGGATTTTCTGCTAGGTGATCTGCAACTACTTGCGCCTTTATTGCCGTACGTGTTACATAAATGATGTCAAATTCTGTGAGCAGAATCTGCCATTTAGCAAGTCTCCCTGTATGCATGGGCTCTTGGAATATATACTTCAAAGGATCTAACCTGATATCAGATATGTAGTGTATGCTGACAGGTAGTGCTTCAATTTCTGAGCAACCCATGTTAATGCACAACATGTTCTCTCTAACTGTGTATACTTTATCTCGTAAGATGTGAATTTCTTACTAAGGTAATATATAGCTTGCTCTTTCTTGCCAGTTTCATCGTGCTGCCCTAGTACACAGCCAAAGGAGTTGTCTAGCACTATCAAATATAAGATCAAAGGTCTTCCCGGCTTCGGAGGAACTAACACTGGAGGATTTGCCAAATATTCCTTAATTTTATCGAAGGCTTCTTGACATTCATCGGTCCACTTCACTGCTGCATCTTTCTTCAATAATTTGAAAATAGGCTCACATGCTGACGTCAGTTGAGCGATGAACTGGCTAATATAGTTTAGCTTGCCTAGTAAGCTCATTACTTCCTTCTTGTTCTTCGGCGGAGGCAAACTCTGGATTGCTTTTATCTTTGATGGATCTAGTTCAATACCTCGCTGGCTTACTATAAATCCCAATAGCTTCCCTGAAAGTACTCCAAAAGCACATTTTGCTGGATTGAGCTTAAGATTATATCTTCGGAGCCTTTGAAAGAACTTCCTCAAGTCTTTGACATGATCATGTTTCTTCTTGGACTTTATGATGACATCGTCCACATACACTTCAATTTCTCGATGCATCATATCATGAAACATCATGGTCATTGCCCTTATATAAGTAGCTCCGGCATTCTTCAGCCCAAATGGCATCACTCTATAGCAGTATGTTCCCCAAGGCGTGATGAAAGTTGTTTTCTCTGCATCCTCTTCGTCCATTCGGATGTGATGATAACCCGCATAATCTACAAAAGAGCCAATTTCCTGCTTGGCGTAATTGTCGATCAATATATGGATATTAGGCAATGGAAAGTCATCCTTTAGACTAGCCTTGTTGAGGTCTCTGTAATCAACACACACTCTGGTTTTTCCATCTTTCTTTGGAACTGGCACAACATTTGCTAACCAGGTGGGGTACTTAGTAACTCGTATGACCTTCACCTCGAACTGCTTATTCACCTCTTCTTTTATTTTCATGCTGATGTCCGTTTTGAACTTTCTCAACTTCTGTTTTACCTGCCGACATTCTAGATAAATAGGCAACTTGTGTACCACCAAATCAGTGCTGAGTCCGGGCATGTCATCATAGGACCAGGCAAATATGTCCTTGTATTCATGTAATAACTTTATTAGCTCTTCTCTGAGGGAAGCTTCTAGGTGTACACTGATTTTTGTTTCTCGGATATTATCCTCACTCCCCAGATTAATAGATTCTGTCTCATTTAATTTCGGTTTGGGTTTTTCCTCATATTGATTCAAGTCTTTGCTGATTTCCTCCAATGTTTCCTCATCTTCATATTCTATTTCACTTTTATTTTCAATCTCTTGTATAATTATTCGATTGTCAAGACTGGGCCAGGAATCCTTCATGCATAACATATCATCAGAATCAACGAATATTGAACTGTACAAAAAGAAGAAAAAATAAAAATAAGGCAAAAATGAATAAAGAAGAATAAATTGCATTTCATTGATATTTTTCAAAAAGATAACAGAGGTTGGATACATTTGATTTCGGTGGGGGTGTGGGGATTACAAAAATAAAAACTTCTTTTGGGAAAGATGACATATTTTTGAAAGCTAACTACCACAACTCCCTCCTGATCGGAAGAGGAGTAGCTTCCCAATTATTAAGTGCAGCGCTGAGTCCCACAAACTGGACATCCATCCTACTAGTCCCCTCACCCTTTTCCAACATGTTTACATCCCCGAACAACATTTCAAACCTTGCGAGAAGCTCTGCATCTGGCCTTATCTCAACATATCTTGACACAATAGTTGTCAAATGTCTTTGTGTACCAGGCCTAGTGAAGGTGTCGGATAATTTTGGGATTGGTTTCGGGAGGGTCCAACTTTTCTTCTTCGTTCTTTTGGCTCTTTGGATGTCGGTATAAGTAGGTTTATAGCCCAAGCCAAAGGTATCATTGTTTCCCGGTAAGTGGACAGGTTGTGTTATTCCCTGTAAAGCTATCCCCAAACCTTTTCCAGGTGCGAACCCATTTCTGATCATTTCTTTAGCCACCATTACTGCGGTAGATGCCACTGCAGGAATTGGCATGCTCTCCCCTTCGGATATCTTGTTAACTACTATAGCATCCGCCACCTGATACACCCATGGGCCCTTGTCCCCTTCGATTTCTCCAAAAGGCATTATGGTGTTACAAGTATCTTCATCTCCATGTACTGTAATTTCTTGTTGTTCCCATTCGAATTTTACCATTTGGTGCAGGGAAGATGGTACGGCTTTGGCCGCATGGATCCATGGCCGTCCCAGTAATAGGTTATAAGAAACAGTGACATCCAACACCTGAAATTCCATGGTAAAGTCCATCGGTCCAATAGTGACTTCCAGTACAATGTCTCCCAAAGTATTTTTGCTCCCTCCGTCAAACCCTCGAACACTCACAGTGTTTCGACGGATTCTATCCAGATTAATCTTCAGTTTTCCCAGAGTTGAGAGTGGACAAATGTTTGCACTTGACCCGTTATCTATTAAAACCCGAGTAACCACTGATTCTTCACTTTTGACGGTGAGATAAAGTGCTTTGTTGTGCTCCGTCCCTTCAACTAGCAATTCATTATCTGAGAATGTTATCTTGTTCGTCTCAAAAATTTTGTTGGTGATCTTTTCAAGATGGAAAACTGAGATTTTCTCAAGGACATGTGCTTCGTTCAGAATCTTTAACAACGCCTTCCTGTGCTCTTCTGAATGGATTAACAATGAAAGCAACGAAATTTGTGCAGACGTCTTTCTTAGTTGCTCTACTATCGAATAGTCTTGAGCTTTTTTCTTCTTCAAAAACTCTTCTGCTTCTTCTTCAGAAAACGGTTTCTTCACATGACTCTCCTTTACCACCTTCATTTTCCTTAACTCTTCTTGGGCAAAGCATCGCCCAGAACGAGTGAGGCCACGTGTAATTGACCTTCCTTGTAACCTCCTTTCCCCTGTACATCACTGTGACTTTGTTGTAGTTCCAAGGTATGGCTTTAGTATTTACCACCGGCATTTGCACCACCAGTTTTATGACTACAGGTTCCATGTATGCCCCTTTTACCGTCAACAATGATTTAGCTCCTGACACCACAATTTTCATAGTTTCAATCGCTGGCGGCTTTTTCACTGGTAACTCAGCTGTCATTTTCTCTTTCTCTACTTTGCTATTGGCCTTTATCATCATTACCGATTGGGATGGTTTCTTGCTGCCTTTTTCTTGCTCTAACTCTATCATGTGTGTCTCATGATGAGCTGGTAAGGGATTCTGAGTAATATTAGGAGTCTCTGGAGCCTGAACCTCGATCCTCCAAGTGTCAATGAGCTCCTGTATAGCAGATTTCAATGAGTTCCTTTTCACATCTGACTGACTGGTCAATGTTTCTAGGTGGTGGGTTTGGAAGTTTTGGCTCAATCTGGCTTAGCATCCCCAATTCTTTCAGACGATGAAAGAGACTGGTGTAAGACTCCCCCAGTGGAGTGAATGTTTTCTTTGTTTGGCTTTTGTTTCTCATTTCTGGATCCGGACAGAAGCTGGGTCTATTTGGGTTCTTATAGGTTCTGGAAGGTGGGTAGGTGTTTTGTGTGTGGTAGACGTTCTGTGGAGTTTGGGCTCGCCATACATGTGGAGGCGATGGGTAATGTTGAGCATGTATGATGGAATAATGTGGGGTAGTGGGTGGATAATATGGTGGAGGTGGGTTGTAAGGTGCTGGTGGGTATGATTGGTATGGACGAAGTGGGTGGTGGTATGTATTTTGGCCCCGAGACCATGGTCTACTTTCAACAACTAAAACCTCTTCCTTCTTCTTTTTACTGCTAGATCCCCCATTTCCGGTTTGTATTGCTTGATTCGTGGCCTTGATAGCCGAAAAGCTCATGATTTTGTTGGTTTTCAATCCTTCCTCTACAAAACTCCCCATTTTCACCACTTCATTAAAAATTTTACCAATAGCCGATACCACATGGCCATAGTAAGTAGGCTCTAAGGCATGCAGAAAACAATCCACCATTTTTGTCTCCTTCATAGGAGATCTACTCGTGCCGCTTGTTCTCTCCATCTAAAGTCGTACTCCCGAAAACATTCCTCGGGCTTCTTTTCCATCTTTGTTAACGACAGCCTGTCTGGAATTATCTCCAAGTTGTACTGGAAGTGGTTAGCAAATGACTGAGCTAGATCATCCCAGATAAACCATCTGGTGTGATCCTAACGTGTATACCACTCCAGCCATAACCGCTCAGACTCTGGCTAAAATACGCCATCAAAAGTTCATCTCTTCCCCCTGCACCACGCATCTTGCTACAATAACCCCTGAGTACATGTCAAACTTAGGTAACTTGAATCCAACCGGGAGCTCTACTTCTGGGAACAAACACAAATCTTTGTATGCAACGCTCACTTGGCCTCCTAGCCCTTGTATGTTACAGAAAGATTGTTCTAAACTCCTCATCTTTCATGCCATTTCTTCCTGCTCCAAGTTCTTGACGGGCTTTTCTTCCGTCATCTCCATCAGTGGGGTATAGGAGTCATGCTGCCTAAATGTCGGCTCCGGCAATTAGTAATGTACGTCTTGCACGTGGAACACTGGTTCACTTGACGATTTATGCATAGCAACAGGTGGTGGTGCCACATACACCGGGGCGACTTGTGGTGGTTGAGGTGGAATCTGTTTGGACAGTGGTGGTGGTGCATGTGATGTTATGGCATAGTAGTATTGGTAATCTGGGTACGTGGAGGATGAGTTCATGGCAGGTGGTTCGGGATTAGGATTGGCAGGAGGGACATATGTTGGATTGGCTGGATATGTGGGTAAAGGTTGACCCCTGGACCAGGCTTGGTACATTTCCGACATTTGCTGCTAAAGCTTATACATCTCTTCGTTCATTCCCGCAACATCCACAACTTCCTCTTCTTGTACTGGGTCCATGATAGTTGGTTCAATCTCATGAGTCACAGCCTTAGACATAGCTTTTGATCGTGTATTATAATGATGATTTGCCAGAATGCCAGTTGCCAGCTGAAATTTGATTCTCATCAACAACAACACTTGTTAATAGTTAGTACATAAAGGGGTAAGATATAATGATTAAAAATCACAACTTTTTCCCTTGATCATTATGCATCATCCCGGCACTTATTCCATTTTGAACCAACATCCATCTCTTTTTTTTTATTTTCTTTTTCTCTTTTTTTTCTTTTTCATTCTTTTTCTTTCTTCTTTTACTTTTTTTCATTCTTTTTCTTTCTTCTTTCTTCTTTTCTTCTTTCTATGTCTTTCTTCATTTTCAATTTGATTTTCGTTCCTACATATTTGCCTATCGCCCAGACAATTAATATAAAGTGGAAAAAGATTAGCAACAACTTCTTTTGAACTTTTCATTATTACTAAAAACATTGATTACAAAATGATGTTGTGCTACTATTGCAAAAGGAATACAGATACAAAATGCATGCCCTATGAGTACATTAATGCTCCTAATGCCCGTGAGACGTCGTTCGGTCTTGCCGCGGGCCTATATGCTAATACACTTTGGAGTTTATCTAGGTCAGACATGATTTGCTTTACAAAGAACTTTACGGCTGATGCAAATGTTGCCTGGGACATATCTTCACACAATTGGCATTTTCTGGTGATGTACTGAGCAATATGGACAATTCTTTCTCAAATGACCCATTTTTCTTGAAGCAGCCTGCTGATCTGTTCGGCACGAGCATCTAGGGTTTGTTGGTTCTAATCGAGCCACAACCGTGTAACAATGTTATCTTTCTTCCTCAAACTCTTTGATTATCTTGCTACTTTTGACTGTGGCTGTAATGACTTTCTTTCTCAATCAAGCTACCTCAACTTCATGTTTATCTTGTATTTGCTAAACCATTCTGTTACAACCCATATCCACACACATTAGTTCATTCCATAAGTTAGATAACACAAATCCAAGAAGGAATTATCCTTGAGATGATAAGAAGTTAATCCGATTAATCTTAAGTGATACAAGGGTGCATAAGCGTGATTAACAAGTATTAAAAGTTAAACGAATCATTAAGTGATACAAGGGTGCATAAGGGTGATTAACAAGTATTAAACGTTAAACAAATCAAGGATGTTGTAACTCGTACTTTTGGGTAAACCTATAGATTCTTAGTATACTTAGGAGGTCATGATTTAAGGTATTTGAATCATATAATATCCGTATCATAATTCTTGAAGTCAAACGAGTTATGAAACAAAAGTCGACAAAAGTTGTTGCAACTTAGGTTCATAGTTTTACCTAAACTTTAGGTCAAATGTTATTAAGTCTTTCTCCCAATATACTTGGAATTATGGGGTGATATACCCACCAAATCGAATATCTATGAGTCTAGTTTCCAACGCATTAAACGGTTCAGCAATACGACATTGGAATAGAGAGATATAGACATTTTCGTGAGACTGCACAAGCTGCTAGGTGCAAGTAGGTGAGTCAACTACTTGGTTAAATGTCGGCCCAAAAGAGGGAATTTCGGGTCAGAAAAGGAGCCCATTAAAAGGCTTATCTTCTGCAATATATCCCTCTTTATATTTCACAAATAACCGGACCTAAAACCCTGCAAACTTCCTCCCAAAAATTATCCACAAACCCTAATTGATTTTCCCTCTCTTTCAAGTTCAAATTGGGGGTAAACACTAGAGTTTGAAGAACCAAGTTAAAGGCTGAGTTATCCAACAACAAAGGTGAGTTTACTGCTATATTTCATACATTTATTCTACTGTAAATTCATGGTAATTTGTTATATACATGTAAGAACTCACGGGACGGTGATCGGAAGCCGTGAGTTCAAGTTATTCACTTGTAGCGGACTGTTTAGTGGACTGTTTTGTGTTGCTGTTGGGCTGCGTTTTATATTACTGTTTTGTGGAGTTTTGGAGGAGGTAGGGTGTGGAGAAACACCATATATATGTTGGGTTGTGGTCTGCTAGTTCTTCATAATATTTTTGGGTCATTTGGTACGACTATAGTGGTCGTCATATGTATGATGTGATTAGGTTATGTGTGGACTGTTTTGGGAGGCTCAATATGTTTATTATTGATGTTGTTTAGGCTGTTTGGTGATTGTTTTGAATGGTGTGAAGTCATATATATAGGGGAGGTGCTGTCCGTTTCATCACAAAATAGGTTGTGATTGGTACATAATAGTTGCGACGCTTAAACGTTAACGATAGTGTCATTTCTCCTATTGTAGACTAAGGAGTCGTGACGTTTGCATAGCTTGAGGTTGTGGCAGTATATACAAGGTATGTGTGGCTGTCCCTTTCCTTCTTTTTCACGACTCCGATTAACATAATGTAATGAACGAGCTTCCAAAGATACTCTATTCTTAGAAGCTAAGCAGTACTTACATTATTTCCCCTCTTATGGAACGATTGATGTTGATGTTGCTTCTCTTATTCTTATGTTATCAATCTTGTTGGTACTTCCTGATTCCTATAAGGTTCATAGTGAAGAGTTAGTCCTAATAAGGTGTACATAGGATACCGACATTACGTCTCCGAAAGGTCTACAAGGTGTTTCCGGGAGTCGAACATGCATTATATATATGTATCTATTTTACTCTACCGAGCCGCGCTATAGTCGGCCGGGTACGGCACCTATTGTGCAACCACTGATCAGTTGGGTTTTACCGAGCTCCATGTGGCCGGGTATGATTCTACCGAGCCTTATAATGGCCGGGTATATTTTTACCGAGCCTATTACGGCCGGGTACGATATGATGATGATGATGCCCACAGAGGCGTATGTTTTAAAAGATTATGTATTTATACATATGTATCACGCATTTCATGTCAGTAGCCCTCAGAGGTACTCAGATGTTACAGGTTGTATATTCTCTATCCCTCCTTACATTATTGTTCGTATTTAGGGTTCTCTGCCTTACATACTCAGTACTTTATTCATACTGACGTCCTTTTATTTGGTGGACGCTACATGTCGTGCTGAAGGTCCTGATAGACAGGCAGGTACAGCTCCCCCATCACAATAGGTTGTCCAATTCAGCGGTGATTGGCGAGATCCCTTCTCCGGACTTGCCTTGGTCTTGGTATGCATTTTTGTTATAGACATTATGGGTATTTCGGGGCCCTGTTCCGACTATGTTGCAGCACTTATGTTCCTTTAGAGGCTCATAGACAAGTGTCGACTCATGTATAGTTTGGTATGCCTTGTCGGCTGGTTTTTGTTGTATAGTCTTTCATTTTAGCGTGGTAGCTTGTACCATATGTATATAGTTTCTTGATTGTCCGGTCATCCCATGTTATGTAGGTTCATGTAATCATATTTTATTGTTGGTTGTTCATGATCCATGTCTACCATTTATATTGGTCTCGTCAGCCTAAAAGATAATAAAGAAGGTTAGATAAAATGTACGTTGGTGCTCGGCAAGTATGGTCGGGTGCTAGTCATGGTCCTCCAGTTTGGGTCATGACAAACTTGGTATCAGAGCAAGTCTGTCCTAGGGATTGTCTATGAGCCATGTCTAGTAGAGTCTTGATTATGGATGTGTAGCGCGCCACATTTATAATCGGGAGGCTACATGACATCTAGGGTTGTTACCTTCTTCCCGAATCTAGATCGTGCATAGAGTTGAGTCGTAAGTGTTCGTCTCTAATATTCACCTTGTTTTCTTTCAGCGATGCCTTCGACTATGAAACAAACAATTAGTAGACTGCTTGATACAGCTGTGGGAGAGGGTACCAGTCAGGTGCCCCAAGCCAGAGCAGGCCAAAGTGAGGCTCAGAGTGAGATGCCGTCTCATACCTCATCCACACCGTCTCCTCCAGGGGATATTAGGTGGCACCCAGCACCTCCAGCTCCTCCGTCTAGCACTACAGACCAGGATATGCGGAGTGCTTTGCAGTTATTGACTAGCTTGGTAGTTGCTCAGGCTCAGAGGCAGAATACAGGTGCTGCTGATAAACCAGTTAGTACAAGAGTTCGTGATTTTATTAATTTAGACCCTCCAGTGTTTACCGGATCAGACCCCAAGGAGGATCCGCAGACTTTTATTAACCAGGTTCATCGTACACTACGGGTTATGCATATTAGTGATACAGAGGCAGTAGAGTTGGATTCTTATCGGCTACGGGATTTAGCGGTTCTTTGGTATGATAGTTGGGAGAGATCCAGGGGTCCGAACGCTCCTCCAGCTGTGTGGAAGGATTTTTCTGAGGCCTTTCTTCGTCACTATTTGCTAGTTGAGATACGACGAGCTAGAGCTGATAAGTTCTTGAACCTTAGACAAGGTAATTTAAGTGTGCGAGAGTATAGCATGCAGTTTGATTCTTTAGCAAGATATGCTCCCCATATGGTGGCCGAGATGAGTGATAGGGTGAATTTGTTCGTGAACGGGTTGGGACCCCATCTGATAAATGAGTGTATGACAGCCTCCTTGGTAGAAGGCATGGATATTTCCCGTATTCAAGCTTATGCTCAGACCCTAGAGGATCGTAAGCGCCAGCAGAGGGCAGATAGGGAGAAGGATAGGGGCCAGCATAAAAGGGCGAGATTTGCAAGGTATTCTGATGACTTCAGAGGCAGCGCCAGGCCCTAGTCTTCGAGGAGTTCGGCGCCATCTGTAGCTAATGCTCCTCCACAGTTTCAGAGGCCTCGATATGATCGATCCTATTCTGGTCCAGGTCAGAGTTCGCAGGCATCTGGATCACAACATCACAGGGATACTAGTCAGACGAAACCCCCAACACCACGTTGTGATCAGTGCGGCAAGGCCCACTTTGGATTGTGCCATCGAGGTTCTGATGCGTGTTATTCTTGCGGACAGCCTGGCCATATGATGAGGGATTGTCCTAACAGGGGAGGTGATGGTATGGATCAACCGACTAGATCTGTGTCTGGTTCTTCCTCATCAGTTCGACCTCCAGCACGGGGTTTTCAGAAGTCGACAGGTCGTGGTAGAGGTAGAGGTGCAGGACCGAGTTCGAGTGGTGCTCAAAATCGAACATATGCTCTAGTAGGTCGACAGTATCTCGAGTCGTCTCCAGATGTTGTTACAGGTATATTATCTGTGTTTTCTTATGATGTATATGCATTGATTGATCAGGGATCTACATTATCATATGTTACACCCTTTGTAGCTAATAAGTTTGGCATTGAACCTGAATTGATAAGTAAACTCCTTGCGGTATCTACTCCAATAGGAGATTTTGTGATTGCTAGAAGGGTATATAGAGGTTGCACTGTGATGATTTGTAGTCGTCAAACCTCAGCAGATTTATTTGAATTAGAACTGGTTGATTTTGATGTGATACTGGGAATGGACTGGTTGGCCTCATGCTATGCAAATGTTGACTGTCGTATGAAGATGGTTAAGTTTCAATTTCCTGGTGAACCCGTCATTGAATGGAAGGGGAACATTGCTACATCAAAAGGTAGGTTTATTTCCCATCTTAAGGCAAGGAAAATGATCTCAAAAGGTTACATTTATCATCTTGTTCGCGTTAGGGATGCAGAGGCAAAGCTGCCTACTCTACAATCTATCCTCGTGGTCAATGAATTTCCAGATGTTTTCCCAAATGAACTCCCAGGCCTTCCTCCAGAAAGGGAGATTGAGTTTAGCATTGATGTGTTGCCTGACACTCAACCGATCTCTATCCCTCCATATAGAATGGCCCCGGCAGAGCTGCGAGAGTCGAAGGCGCAGTTAAAGGACTTGCTGGATAAGGGCTTCATTAGACCTAGCACTTCACCTTGGGGTGCACCAGTCCTATTCGTGCGGAAGAAAGATGGGTCATTACGGATGTGTATCGACTATCGGCAGTTGAATAAGTTTACTATAAAGAACAAGTATCCACTTCCAAGAATTGATGACTTGTTTGACCAACTCCAGGGTGCCAAGTATTTCTCCAAGATTGACTTACGTTCAGGATATCATCAGGTGAGGGTTAAGGAGAAGGATATTCCAAAGACGGCCTTTCGGACAAGATATGGGCACTTTGAGTTCTTGGTGATGTCGTTCGGGCTAACAAATGCCCCAGCAGCTTTTATGGATCTCATGAATACTGTATTCAGGCCCTATCTTGATGTGTTCGTGATTGTATTCATTGATGACATTCTGGTGTATTCTCGTTCGGAGGAGGAACATGCGAGCCACTTGCGGATAGTATTACGGATGCTTCAGGATCGTAAGTTATATGCTAAGCTCGCCAAATATGAATTCTGGCTGAACTCAGTAGCATTCCTTGGCCATGTGATATCTGACGAGGGTATTAGTGTCGACACTCGGAAGATTGATGCAGTAAAGAATTGGCCGAGACCTACAACACCATCAGAAGTTCGTAGCTTCCTCGGGCTAGCAGGATATTATAGGCGGTTTGTAGAAGGGTTTTCCCCTATATCAGCACCATTGACTAAGTTAACATAGAAAGCTACCAAGTTCCAGTGGTCTAACACTTGTGAACGTAGTTTTCAGGAGCTGAAGGATCGATTGACATCCGCACCGGTGCTCACTCTCCCTGAAGGAACAGAAGGATATGTGGTATATTGTGATGCCTTGGGTATAGGTTTGGGGTGCGTGTTGATGCAGCATGGGAAGGTGATTTCATATGCATCAAGACAATTGAAGAAGCATGAAAATAATTATCCAACCCATGATTTGGAATTGGCTCCAGTAATATATGCTTTGAAGATATGACGGCACTACTTATACGACGTCCATGTTGACATCTACACAGATCACAAGAGTCTACAATACATCTTCAAGCAAAAAGAGCTGAATTTGAGGCAGCGTAGGTGGCTTGAATTACTGAAGGACTACGACGTTGAGATATTGTATCATCCCGGTAAAGCCAATGTTGTGGAAGATTCTCTCAGCCGTAAGTCAATGGGAAGCTTAGTACATATTGATGCAGGTAGATGGGGGTTGACTAAAGAGCTTCATCGGCTAGCCAATATGAGAATCAGATTGTTAGACTCTGATGACGGAAGTGTTACTGTACAGAATACATCAGAATCATCTTTGGTAGCCGAGGTAAAAGCACGGCAAAATGAAGATCCTATCTTACTACGATTGAGAGAGAACATTCAGCAGTGTAAAATTATGGATTTTGAGATTGGAGGAGATGGGGCACTGAGATACCAGGGTCGATTATGTGTGCCGAATGTAGCAGGGTTGCGAGAAAAGATTATGAATGAAATTCATCAATCCCGATATTCCATCCATCCTGGCTCAACAAAGATGTATCATGATGTCAAGGAGCAGTATTGGTGGGATAACATGAAAAAGTCTATTGTAGAATTTGTAGCCCGGTGTCCCAATTGTCAACAAGTAAATATAGAACATCAGAAACCCGGTGGATTGCTTCAGAATATAGAAATTCCGACTTGGAAATGGGAGGTGATTAATATGGACTTCGTTATTGGATTACCTCGATCTTATCATAAGTTTGACTCTATCCGGGTGATAGTTGATCGACTTACAAAATGTGCTCACTTTCTGCCAGTTAAGACAACTTACTCGGCTGAAGATTATGCGAAGTTGTATATCAAGGAGATTGTTAGGCTTCATGGCGTGCCGGTATCTATTATATCAGATCGAGGAGCTCAATTTACGGCTAACTTTTGGAGGTCTTTTCAGAAAGGTTTAGGCACACAAGTGAATCTCAGCACTGCATTTCATCCGCAGACTGACGGACAGGCTGAACGTACCATTCGGACATTGGAAGATATGCTACGAGCATGTGTTCTAGATTTTAAGGGAAATTGGGATGACCATCTTCCACTCATAGAATTTGCCTACAATAATAGCTACCATTCCAGTATTAAAATGGCCCCATATGAGGCATTATATGGGAGGAGATATAGATCACCAGTTGGATGGTTCGAAGTCGGTGAAACAGAATTATATGGGCCAAATTTGATTCACCAAGCCATTGAGAAGGTGAAAGTGATACAAGGAACGATTGAGGACGGCACAAAGCAGGCAAAAGTCTTATTCCGATGTCCGACGTCGTGATCTAGAGTTTGAGGTTGGTGATTGGGTTTTCTTGAGGATTTCACCAATGAAGGGTGTTATGCGTTTTGGGAAGAAAGGTAAGCTGAGTCCAAGGTATATCGGTCCGTATAAAATTCTTCAACGAATTGGACAAGTTGCTTATGAGTTAGAATTGCCATCCGAATTAGAACTTGTCCACCCTGTATTCCATGTATCTATGTTGAGGAAATGTATTGGTGACCCTTCTCGAGTTGTCCCTATCAAAGATGTTCAAGTTACAGAGGATCTATCATATGAAGAAGTGCCAGTGGCCATATTAGATCGACAAGTCCGCAAGCTGAGAACAAAAGATGTAGCTTCCGTCAAAGTATTGTGGAGGAACAAGAATATGAAAGAAATGACATGGGAAGCAGAAGAAGAGATGAAGTCTAAATACCCTTACCTATTCCGGAATGATGATAACAAGGATGTTGGTGGAACGCAAGATACATTATAAAGGTGAAATGGCTTTATGAGGTAAGCAATAACTTGAGAACTCTCTTCCTTAATAAAAAGTGGTGATATGTAAATAATGTCCATGTCCATAATGCTTTGTGTAGCCTTGTGTGGTCATACTTTGAGATTCACTGCTTGCAAATTTTGCTAGTGACCATTTTATAGGGGAAAATTGACCAAAAATTTCCGTTGGAATCCATGATGATTTGGACTCCCCATAAACCCTTACATTCGAGGACGAATGTTCCTAAGGGGGGTGTTACAACCCATATCCACACACATTAGTTCATTCCATAAGTTAGATAACACAAATCCAAGAAGGAATTATCCTTGAGATGATAAGAAGTTAATCCGATTAATCTTAAGTGATACAAGGGTGCATAAGGGTGATTAACAAGTAATAAAAGTTAAACGAATCATTAAGTGATACAAGGGTGCATAAGGGTGATTAACAAGTATTAAAAGTTAAACGAATCAAGGATGTTGTAACTCGTACTTTTGGGTAAACCTATAGATGCTTAGTATACTTAGGAGGCCATGATTTAAGGTATTTGAATCATATAATATCCGTATCATAATTCTTGAAGTCAAACGAGTTATGAAACAAAAGTCGACAAAAGTTGTTGCAACTTAGGTTCATAGTTTTACCTAAACTTTAGGTCAAATGTTATTAAGTCTTTCTCCCAATATACTTGGAATTACGGGGTGATCTACCCACCAAATTGAAGATCTATCAGTCTAGTTTCCAACGCATTAAACGGTTTAGCAATACGATATTGGAATAGAGAGATATAGACATTTTCGTGAGATTGCACAAGCTGCTAGGTGCAAGTAGGTGAGTCAGCTACTTGGTTAAATGTCGGCCCAAAAGAGGGAATTTCGTGTCAGAAAAGGAGCCCATTAAAAGGCTTATCTTCAGCAATATATCCCTCTTTATATTTCACAAATAACTAGACCTAAAACCCTGCAAACTTCCTCCCAAAAATTATCGACAAACCCTAATTGATTTTCCCTCTCTTTCAAGTTCAAATTGGGGGTAAACACTAGAGTTTGAAGAACCAAGTTAAAGGCTGAGTTATCCAACAACAAAGGTGAGTTTACTGCTATATTTCATACATTTATTCTGCTGTAAATTCATGGTAATTCGTTATATACATGTAAGAACTCACGGGAGGTGATCGGAAGCCGTGAGTTCAAGTTATTCACTTGTAGCGGACTGTTTAGTGGACTGTTTTGTGTTGCTGTTGGGCTGCGTTTTATATTACTGTTTTGTGGAGTTTTGGAGGAGGCAGGGTACGGAGAAACACCATATATATGTTGGGTTGTGTTCTGCTAGTTCTTCGTAATATTTTTGGGTCATTTGGTACGACTATAGTGGCCGTCATATGTATGATGTGATTAGGTTGTGTGTGGACTGTTTTGGGAGGCTCAATATGTTTATTATTGATGTTGTTTAGGCTGTTTGGTGATTGTTTTGAATGGTGTGAAGTCATATATATAGGGGAGATGCTGTCCGTTTCATCACAAAATAGATTGTGATTGGTACATAATAGTTGCGACGCTTAAACGTTAACGATAGTGTCATTTCTCCTATTGTAGACTAATGAGTCGTGACGTTTGCATAGCTTGAGGTTGTGGCAGTATATACAAGGTATGTGTGGCTGTCCCTTTCCTTCTTTTTCACGACTCCGATTAACATAATGTAATGAACGAGCTTCCAAAGATACTCTATTCTTAGAAGCTAAGCAGTACTTACATTGTTTCCCCTCTTATGGAACGATTGATGTTGATGTTGCTTCTCTTATTCTTATGTTATCAATCTTGTTGGTACTTCCCGATTCCTATAAGGTTCATAGTGAAGAGTTAGTCCTAATAAGTTATACATAGGATACCGACCTTACGTCACTCCGAAAGGTCTGCAAGGTGTTTCCAGGAGTCGAACATGCATTATATATATGTATCTATTTTACTCTACCGCGCCGCGCTATAGTCGGCCGGGTACGGCACCTATTGTGCAACCACTGATCAGTTGGGTTTTACCGAGCTCCACGTGGCCGGGTACGATTTTACCGAGCCTTATAATGGCCGGGTATGTTTTTACCGAGCCTATTACGGCCGGGTACGATATGATGATGATGATGCCCACAGAGGCGTATGTTTTAAAAGATTATGTATTTATACATATGTATCATGCATTTCATGTCAGTAGCCCTCAGAGGTACTCAGATGTTACAGGTTGTATATTCTCTATCCCTGCTTACATTACTGTTCGTATTTATGGTTCTCTGCCTTACATACTCAGTACTTTATTCGTACCGACGTCCTTTTATTTGTGGACGCTGCATGTCGTGCTGCAGGTCCTGATAGACAGGCAGGTGCAGCTCCCCCATCACAGTAGGTTGTCCAATTCGGCGGTGATTGGCGAGATCCCTTCTCCGGACTTGCCTTGGTCTTGGTATGCATTTTTGTTATAGACATTATGGGTATGTCGGGGCCCTGTTCCGGCTATGTTGCAGCACTTATGTTCCTTTAGAGGCTCATAGACAAGTGTCAACTCATGTATAGTTCAGTATGCCTTGTCGGCTGGTTTTTGTTGTATAGTCTTTCATTTTAGCGTGGTAGCTTGTACCATATGTATATAGTTTCTTGATTGTCCGGTCATCCCATGTTATGTAGGTTCATGCAATCATATTTTATTGTTGGTTGTTCATGATCCATGTCTACCATTTATATTGGTCTCGTCAGCCTAAAAGATAATAAAGAAGGTTAGATAAAATGTACGTTGGTGCTCGGCAAGTATGGTCGGGTGCTAGTCATGGTCCTCCGGTTTGGGTCGTGACACATTCTAGCCCTTTCCTCAGCATCTCTGGCCAGTTGCTTCCGAACCCTAACTAAATCCTTTTCTGCTTTATCAAGATCGAAGCTATAGTCATTCACCTTGCACCGAAGAATTTCAATCAATTTCTCATCTCGGACTAAGCGAACAGGGGTCACGAATGCAATTTTCATTTTTGAAACTTGAGCCTTTAAGATTTCATTCTCTTTTCTCAGCTGCTTCTTTTCTCCTTCGTCAGATGCTGCCTGTAGACTGCCCTCGAATTGGAGATCTCGAAACTATTTCTCTAGCAAGCTGATCTTGGCTTTATACTCATTTTCTTTGGCAACCCAATTTCCGTATTCCTTAGACTGCTCGGCCAAATCTTGAATGTGAGGCCTTTTCAATGGTCTGTCATGCTCAATACCCCGACGATACCATGTGGCGTACCCTGGCGATACTTCTCCTTGAGCTCTATTTTCCACACAAGTTTCTACCTTCAAATTTTGACACTCATTCCAAATCTGTCGGATCTTTGCTTTCGGGAATTGCCCATCCGGACTAATCTCTATTGCTTGCAAACTGAGGTCCCCATCCTTTGGTATAACTTGATATCTTCCAAGTTGTCGTAGGACCATGTACGGTGCATAAGGTTGGATGCTTTTTAAGCCCATGATCAAGAAATGTGATCCTTCCGTTGGCATGTATATCACCTCATCGAGGGGCAACCATCCGTATGCCGAATCCATTTGGCTATCGATCAATGATCGCAAGTATGAAATCCAACCCTTAGCTCCATCCGGCAACTTAACCTCTTTTGTTCTCGTATAGAATTCTTCATGGCACGTTCTTTCAGACGGCCCATAGCTTGAGAACGATGGATGACGGCATAGATGTTCTATCAACCAAATTTGCAGAATCAAGTTACATCCCTTAAAGAAGTAGTACCCTGCTTTACATGTTGTAAGGGCACGGTAGATATCGGCTATGATCATTGGGGCCAAAGTGCAATTATCTTGTACTAACAAAGTTCTGGCCACCCCGGCGACTCTTGTATAAATGTGCCCATCCTTTCTTGGAAATATGATTAGCCCGAGAAATGCCACCAGAAAGGCGAATCGTCGATGTTCCTCCCATTTGGCTCGGTTGGACTTACTACAGAGTTTGTTCGTAGGGTCATTGAAACCCCCGACATGTCCATATCTACTGTAGATGAAGTTTAAGGAGCAAAACCCATTAACCAAATCCTCGTTGTGGACATTCCGAGCAATCTTCAAAGAGTCGAGGAATCGGTGCACCGTTATCGCTTTTGGAGCCACCGGGTATTTCTCTTTTAAGGGGACCTCAATTTTTCCTATATAGTAAGCAACTTCCTCAAGAGTAGGAATGAGTTCAAAGTCCGAGAAATGTAGGACGTTATGTGCAGGATCCCAACATGTAACAAGTGCTCGAATTATATCGCCTCGGGGAATTATGTCCATTAATCCCGTAAGGTCCTTCAAATAACATTTGACCCAATTTTTTCCTTCCTGTCCCATGTCATTCCACCATAATCATAGCTCTAAAGGGATTTTATTCATTAGAGTGAAGGGTTCATTCTGTATCGTGCTCATCCTGCACATTTATTAAAGGCAATTTTATTTAGAAAAAGGAAAATATTTTTCAAAGCCAATTTTTCATTTATAACCTTCTCAGGTTTTTATTTTGAAAAAGGAAAAGAAATGATTTTCGAAGTGGCCATTTTTGCCAAAACAACCTTCCGGCGTCCTTTCGGAACATTCGGCTATTTCAAAAAATAGCGATCACCTCGATTATTTGAAATTAAAATCTTTTTTGGTCATTTTTTTTAAAAGGGTGGTTGGACCCGTTCAAGGGTTGCCTACGTATCCCACCTAATGGCGAGAATCAAACATGCGTAGTTCGGTCAGATTATTTGACCAATTATTTCAACAACAATGTTCTTTCCTATTTTTTCTTTTAAAATTTCTAACAACTCTTTTGTCAATATCTCTCTCTTTTGTTTTTTTGAATATTCTTTTTCTATTTCTCGGGAATTTTGCCGGTCCGTATAATGATCAAAGACAATTAAAAATGCAACATATAATATGCTCGGTCTTTAATTACCGGGTCACTTGTCCTAGACGAACCCAACCCCTGTGTTGAGTCCCCTAAGTCAGTTATGATGCAAATAATTGTACTAGACCTATGTTCAATATCTTATAGTTTCATAGAATGCTAGACGTGCACCCGAGCGGACAACTCGGATCGAGGAGGGGGCTACGTACCGATGACCCGCGGGGTCAGTCGGCTTTGTAACTTATCCGGCCTCTGTTTCTGATTTTGGGTATAACTTAACAGAAAGGGGAGTCTCAACTAGTAAGCACATCCCCAGAGGTGAAGAAGAGAAGGGTTTTCGGCACAATTTATATATACAATCCACATAATATCAAAGCGGTAAAACACATAGCATGTTGATCAAAGCACATAGCAAAGTCAAATAATACCGGGAACGGCAATTCTAACGAGCTCGAATTCTTAAACCCTGAAACCGAAGTTCTGGGGTTACTCTTCCCCAGCAGAGTCGCTAGAGCTGTCACACCTCCCTTTTTACTACCCTTTTGGTTTAATTCCCGATTAGGAGAATAGGGTATACCTCGATATTATGAATACCCGGAAAGGATATAATAACAACGAGGAAGGAGTTTTTCCAAATAAAGGACAATCGGTCCGAGATTTTATAATTTTTTAAAGTCTCCACTTGGGAAGATAATGTTGTCCCAAGTCACTGATTAATCCCGAATCCGAGGAAATTGACTCTGTATTACAGTCCGCGAAACTAGAAACCTGGATAAGGAATTCTGTTAACCCGGGAGAAGGTATTAGGCACTCCCGGATTCCGTGGTTTTAGCACGGTCGCTCAACTGTCATTTTCGGTTTTATATGACTTATTACATGCCTTTTAACAATATACACGTGTTTCACCTTTAATATTTTACGAATTATGACATTGCGAAAACGTATTTCGAGTCACACCGCAACCACTACGCTTGTGACCTTTAACACGTTTCGGCTTCGCCGGGATTTATGATTTGAGTCACATCAAATGTGCACTCGTATTAAGGAAAGTATATTCTTAAATCGTGCCTAAATCGTCTAGCGGCTTTTTAATATTTTGGAAAGGTTGTGAAGTTATCTAGCAACCTTCCCGAGTCTAACATATATATATATATATATATATACTTATTTATTTGGGGACCCCGCTACTTCATTTTTATGCAAGGCTCATCCCAACTCATTTTAATAGGCTGATCCTATATGGGCTATGTGTTTCTATTTGGTTTTTTCCTTAATTCATTATTTCCAGCACCAGAATCCAGGCCTTATTTATTTACACATGGGACTGGATTTGGGCTTAACAAACATCAGACTACATTCCTGGGTATTGAAAATCCAAGAACGAGTGGAATCACGTTCAACAGTAGTCTAATAGCTGACTTATACAACTCTGGGCCATCGCAGTCTATTAGGCCCAGATCATACGCAATTAGAGAAGAAGAACAATAAGCATGCATCATTATTTACACGGGAAAGCAGAATTCAAAATGTAACAAACTTTAAACTAATTTTATTCAATAAATGAAGTGAAATACAGTATTACACGAATAATCTCAAACTTTGAATGTCTAATGTGAATTATATCTAATTAACAGGCTATTTTTGTTTTTGCATTTTTTGACAGCTATTTAAACTAATGAATTCTAGTTATGTAATATATAAAACTAATCTATATTATTCACAACATGCTATATTCAGTCATTTGCAGTTTTCATAGAGCTAATTAAAATTGAAACTAATTTAATCTTGATGTGCGATTTCAATTAACTGCAATGTTTTGTTAACTACTAATGTTGTTCAAGTTAATCCGATTAATTTCGATTTAAACCTGCTACTGCATACTAGTATTGTTAATTACTAATTCATTGACAAGTTTGCTTTTATACCAGATTTAGTTATTAACCTATTTATTAGCTAGGTGATTATGATTACTATTACTACTATAATCTACATACTACCTTATTACATTGTTTTCAGTTCATTCGTACCTCTCATTGAGTTAATTACAACATTTCCCTACCAAATTACAAGTTAAACTACTTATAGACGAAATATAATGAAAACAGATATTGAGAAGCTTTTAAACTCAAATCAAGCTTTTCATTTCATTAATTCGACTTCAATTACATTGCTCGAATAGAGAGTGTGTACCTGATTCAGCAAAAAATACCAATGAGTCTAAGTTAGAATAGGCAGGAAGTAGCAGTTAAACCACAGCAGATGATGCAATAGCAATAAGAGTGAATTTCAGCAATCAATCGAACCCAGAGACACATCAAAGCAAATAACCAGCAACAAGCAATAGAAAACCAGCAAAACATAGTAGAGGATTTCCTACAGCTTCAGGAATAGGCTTCGACTAAAACCCAGCCAGCTTTTACTCTATGTATCTATATGTGTATTCTCTAAATTTCTGATTCAAAAATCCAGCCTCTAATCAGGCTCAAATGTGGTCTATTTATAGGTGAGATTGGTGAAAATTTTGGGGGGGGGGGGAAGTTGAAAAGTAATTTCTAATTTTCTCCCATGAATTCTATCAATTGTTACACTTTACTACCGTTTTCAGATTTGAATTTCCCTTCCAGCATGTGCTGGAAGGTTCTAATTGATTCTTTTTGGGGTATTTTACTAGTGTACCCCCACTTGCTAAGGTTATTTACTAAGTTTTCTTTTATTTGGGTCTATTATACCCTTAATTTTGTGCAATATTGCAGAAATCATAGGCCTAAATGTCTTTAGTGTCCTCATAGGCTCTATTACATCCACAATTATGCCATTTTCTAATCCTATTGTGCCCTTAATGGCTTTTACTATTTACCCGACCTTGTCCAGGTCTGGGTATGCTGTTTTCAACTATTATTTAAGTTCTGGCCAGTATTAGTAAGTCATTTAAGACTTGGCCAGATTTAAACTTCAGATTTATTTCAATTTTAGCCTATTTTCTTTCATTTTCTGTTATTAGAGTTAATTTGCAGGACTAGCCTGCTTATTTACCTAAGTCTACACTATTTAAGATTTAGCCAATCCAATGTTTGGACTTGGCTTTGCAATTTTAGCCAATTAGTTATCACTGGCCAATTATAGTTAAATAAGACTTGCGAAGTTAGCCAGTTTCAGTGTAACGACCCGGCCCGTTTTTATGGGAATTTACCACCCCGTCATGTAGCAATTATATGTTCTATGCTTTTATATCAGTGTTAGAGCCTATCGGGTGAGTTAGGAGTGAATTGAATTGAAAATGAAGCAAATAGCATGTTTGAAGGAAGTTTGAATATGGAAAGTCAACCTAGAGTTGACTATCGAGTTAGAGTACTCGGAATCAGATTCTGATCATTCGACTAGTTTCGGGGGATCATTTATGACTTAGGAGAGCAATCGGAATTGAATTTGGAGGCCCGGTGTAGTTTTAGGCTTGAATTGGCTAAGGTTGAATTTAGGCGAAATCCGAACGGTAGGTGAGATTTTGATCCGGGGGTCGGAATGGAATTCCGACAGTTGCAGTAGCTCCGTTAGGTGATTTTGGAGGTGCCTGCAAAATTTCAGGTCATTCGGAGGTAGTTTGGTCAGGTTTTTGATCGAATGTTGATTTCGGAAGTTTTGAAGAAACTTAGGCTTGAATTTGTGCGTAATTGCTGATTTTGATGTTTAGGATGGTGTTTTTATGATTGGAACAAGTTTGAATCGTGTTATGGAGTATGTTGGTAGCTTTCGGGGATCCAAACGGACCATTTTGAGCCAAAAAGAGGCTGCTGGATTTGCTGCAATAAAATTGCAGGTTATTGTTCTCTGTGATCGCGTCCATTGCCACGCGATCGCGTAGTGTATCGAGATGAGACTGGGAGATTGCTCTTCGCGATCGCAGGAGTAGTGATGCGATCACGTGAGGTTGAGTGTTGGTGCATCGCGATCGCAGGTCGGTCGATGCGATCGCGTAAAGTCGTGTTCTTGAGCAGTGCGATCGCGACCCCTTTGATGCGATCGCGTAGGGTCGCTGAGTTGAACACTGCGATCGCGTCCAGGCACATGCGATTGCGTAGAGGAAAGTTGGCAGCCAGGTTTTTTGTGCATCGCGATCGCACGCCCAGTGCTGCGATTGCATAGAATAAACGGCCCAGGCAGTGAGTTTAAGTCCAGAAACATTACATTTCGGGTTCATTTGCAAAACCCTCCATTGTTGAGCTCTAGAGTGAGAAAGTGACGGGAAATAGTTGGGAGATCATCGGGATATTGTCGGAGGTAAGTTCCGTGGTTTAATTACACACTTCTATCATGAAATCATGGATTATTTCTATGAAAATGGAGGATTAAATGTGGGTTTAAGCCCTAGGCCTAAATTGTAGAAAAATACCGATTTGAGTGGGCATATAGAGTCCGAATTTGGTAAATTTGATATGCCTAGACTCGTATTGAGACGAGGGTACCGAATATGTAACTTTTATAATTTTTCGAGAAGCGCACCAAAAGTTGGGTTTTGACAACTTTGTGGGTTTTGGTGTAAACCGAGTTATTTCGATTGGGTTTTGTCTAATTAGCCTATTTTGATATATTTATGCTGATTTGTGCTAGTTTTGACGTGCGTGGATGCCGGTTCGAGGAGCTAAGGCGTCGCGGGCATGAGTTTTCGTCGGTTTGAGGTGGGTAATACTTGTAAATGATGTCCTGAGGGTTAGTAAACCCCGGACTTGCACATCTTAGTGCTGTGTTGAGGTGACTTGCACGCCGGATAACGGGCGTGGGGTAGAGCACCATTGGGGATCGTGACTTGGTCCGTCCCGCGTAATAAATAATAACACATAATTGTTGAAATGAATTGGACTAATTATCATGTTTGGGCTTCGTGCCAATTATTTGAATCCTTCAGGGATTGGTATCACTGTTTTGATAACACTGTGCATATTTTATTCTAAATTTAAGGTTTAAAATGGTATTTTTGCTATTAAGCATTTTTATAAGGTTATGAAAAACTTGAACAAGGTCTTAATAACATTTTTAGTTGTGAGCTAATATGATATTGTTGCCCGTAGGGCTTTCTTGATTATTTGTTAGACTGATTGGGCCGAGGGCCATATGTTAGGGCCTGACAATTTATGTGAGCATATGCATACACATGCACGGATCGGACTGCACGCCGTAGTGGTATACGGATCGGGCTGCGCGCCGCAGCAGGTGTGATATTAATATTGTGCTTGGGCTGTAGGAGCCCCTCCGGAGTCCGAACCCCCACAGTGAGCACGGGTACCCAAATTGGATCGGGCTACACGCCGTAGCAGTCATATGGATTGCATGTCATACATACATTGGTTTACGTGTACTACGTGGCATAACATTCAGCACTCATACATTACTGGCACACATGCATTAGTTGCCTTATCGACCAGATCTCCTGGTGTAAATTGATAAGGAGTGCTGAGCCCGAGGGGCTGATTTGAGTGCGGACTTGCATTGCATGAGATTGTATCCAGGTACTGGTATATTATTATGAAAGAAAGTAGATAAAATTGAGATTTCTAAATAATTTACTCACATATGCTTGAAAGGAATAAAAAGATAGTTCTGTATTGTGTAGCATGAGATAGTGCCTATCGTGGTTTTCTTCCCTTCAGCATTATTTACTTTTATTACCGCTTAGTTGGAAGTACTCACACCCGACTCCCCGCACCTTGTGTGCAGATCCAGGTACATCATAGCAGGGCTGATTCTATTACGGTTCGGGAGTGCTTCTGGACAATCGAGGTAGCTGCCAGCGTTCGCAGGACCTGATTCTCCAGTTTGTCTGTATTTTTGTTCTGATCATCCCACATTTGTGCACAGTTATATTCACTATTTACACTTTGTATACTCTATAGAGGCTCATGACTCTTGACCCTTTGGTCTATGGGAGTTGGCACGTGTTGGGACTTGGTTCCCTGTTTTTAATATATCTATCACTGTTATGCTTAAATTGGATAAAGTGAGCTTGTGGCTCCGTGATTGTTGTTGATTGGTGGGGCTGGCCTAGCAGTGTGCTGGGCGCCATTACGATCGAATTTGGGGTCGTGACAAGTTGGTATCAGAGCCTAGGTTTACTAGGCCTCATGAGTCTTGAGCCGGTTGGTAGAGTCTTGTGGATCGGTACGGGGACGCCTGTACTTATCCTCGGGAGTCTGCGAACCTTTAGGAAACACTTCACATTTCTTGGAATTCTTATCGTGCGCACTTGATTCAGCTTGAGATATAATTTTTGAAATTCCTTCCGCACGTCTGTGTACGCATCGAGCGCTCAGTAATATAAGTGCCTTATGTGTAGTGGAACGAGTTCAAACTCAGGAAGACTAAAATGATTATGCTATGTGTATCCTGGTGGAAGGTATTGGTGCTGAAATGCTAAATTGAGGCGAGATAGGTGGATTGGTTCTCATGTGTAATTGAAAGGTAGTTGATATGTGTTATGATTCGAGCACGTACAACGCATGTTCATGTACCAAATATGATAATATGATTTGTGTAGTATTGAGACTAATGTTGTCGATATGCATTGTGATGTCTTGTCGAGTTGTGAATGTATTGCTAGGATGGTTTTGGTGATTCTCCTGGCAGGTGGATAGGCCAATTTACAAAGGGAACTCTGCCGAAATGTTTGGAAAATTTGGGACTTAGAAAAGATTTTGTCACCTAAAGAGGGGGCGTAACTGTTGTGTGTGAATGAATGCAAGAATTGCAAAAGAGTTAATATTTCTGATGATTCGAATCTCCGCCGAGGCTTGTAAATGACTTGAGTTTAATCTAACTAGAACTTTGTGGCATCATTTGAGTAAGAATGCTATGAGTAGCTAGAAGTGCCTTGATGTATGGCTCCGAGCTAAGTTGGGGAGGTTGTTATTGATTAACTAATTGCACTGTTGTGTGCTGTGTTGGTTCTGTCTCTAGGTATGTTGGGAAATTTCGATAAGGGTTATGGTGCTACGTAGATGTGAAGAAATACTAGGATGTTGTGAACTTATGTTGGTAAAGAATATTCGGTGTATAGAAAAGAAAGATAGCTAATTGTATCTGTATGTACTCATGTTTTACGGTGTCAGAGTTCTAACACAACACGAGCGGTTCTACTCAATAGGACAGTTGAATTACAGCTGAATAAGGGTGAATGATGCCCGAGGATGGTTTTGCAGTGTTCTAGATTTTGCTTGTAACAGTCAGGTGCCTTAAGATTTGTGTATGTGGCTAAAGATGGCGGTTTCGTTAGGGAAGATCAAGACTTGTGTTATATCATGTGAATGGTAGGATTCTAGGTATCCGTATTGGGAAACATTGAGAGAGTATTTAGTGGCCTATGGGTCTTAGACCGTGTGGTCTTGTGTACGAGTCTCGTGTGGTAACATGAGTTGATGTATTATGGTACTACAGTAAAGACTGATATGAAATTAGAGATGAATCAGAAAGGAAACTTGGTAAATGGAACAACTTGTTAATAAACCAGAATGGTATAAAAAGGGATACGATTGATTCCTAGTATGTGGTTGAAGTAATGAGTCTTGCAGACATTGCAGCAAAGCTCTTGAGTGCTGGCAGTTGTGTAACTTGATATGGGTATAAGGACTCAGTCCTGGCAGTTAAACTTATGCAGCGAATGGGAAGAAATAGTTTGTGATGTGTTTTATCATGGTTTGAAGATGAGTATATTCCTGTCAGTATGCGAATCGTGGAATGTGTAACGAGTTTTCTTCTATATGGGATCACGAAAGTCCTTGACTAGTTGAGCGCGCCGATGTTGAGGCGGAGGAAAGGGATATGAATTTCCATGTTGTCTTAGTGTGATATGGTATACACGATGTGTTATGGAAAGTTGATAATGGTATATTTTAGGTTTTGAGATCAGTTCATAATATATGGGAAGTCAATAAAATTATTGAGCGGCGCGGACAACTGCAGGTGAATTAAGAATCGATCTTTCCGATGATTTAAGAAAATGGTACTGCTATTCTATTAACTTGGCAGGGAATATGGTCCAAAAAGGGCCAGGTAATATAAACTGATAATATTTGGTGGTGTGATGGTATCCTCTTGTTAGATTGACATTGATGATTGAGTTGTAAATGGCATAAGGAAATATTCGAATGGCTTTCGTGGTATGAATGGGTGCTTGATGTGCGTTATGTATTCGTACGGTGGAGTGTGGAACCAGCTATAGCGATTCATGTGTTATATATGTGTTGGAGACTAGAAGTTCTCGTAATCCGCCTATGCAGTGGTTGTATATCGTGTGTATCGACACCGTTTTGTGGTTATTGGAAATCGGAAGCCCTGGTGGCTCTCTCTTAGCTTGATATGATGAATTTGTGTTATGATACCTTATTTCAGACTGGTTGACATAAGACAGGTCGTCTAGACAAATGAGCTATGGACTATGTCGAAAAATGGCACAAATTGCATAGCAGAGAGCATCAGAGTATGCTCCAACAGAGTAGTTGTACCCAGGACCAGCGGACGGCTGGTAGGCACAGCTTTGTCAGTTGGACCTTAGTGGCGGATGTTAGTGTAGAAGTATCTACCATTGATTAGTTCTGGTATTGAGGAACTTTGTCGGATGCGTTTCTTGTGGCCAAACTTAAGGCTATATATGTTTATTATGATGAGCAACTTGACTCGACGCGTATTTATTTGGCGAGGGTTACTTGGATCGGGTGGCACGCCGCCACAGGTATGGTATCTCACTACAACAAAAAAGACTTTTAACGGTAATTATTTAACGGCAATAAGTTAATTGTTGCTAATTTATTCCGTGTTGGCCAATGCTAGCGGCAATTAAATTTTTGCCGAGATTAAATTTTATGGACTCCCCCCAAATTATTTTTCATTTTTGTATTTCTTTTTTCATTGAGAACCTAAAGGAATGAAAAATGTAAATCAATTAAATCCCTAACGCCCAAAATTCATCTCTATTTCTGGATCAATTACTCTAGTACTTCATCAATTTCATATTCGTTTTGTAATGACTACAACTCAACAACGATCCATTATTTTTTCAATAAATTAATGAAGAACACAAAAGACATTAAGGTGTTGTTGCAGTTGCATAGATGTTGTACTTTTTCTTCTTCTTCATTGCCACTCATTAATGGAACAGGAATCACTGGGCACGCCTTTTCTTTTGAAACTGGAGAAGCCAAAAGTTATGCCTCCGACCTTAAGGTCCCTTCTAATCTCTTTGTTTTATGTACTTAGATAAATTGCAAATACCTATTAGAGATTATTTTCAAATAATTTTTTGCATCAGGTGCTTTGTGAATTATTATTATTTTTTAGGAGAATTTAATTTAATTTAGTTGTATAGTCATGTTCTTTTGGTTGTTGAATTCGTTGTTTCCAGAGAATAAAATTTACTCTCAGAATACTGTACATCTGAAAAGAAAAGACAAATTTTGAGAACTGTAACTAAAAGAAGTAGTAAGAAAGAAAGCTTCAAAATATTAGTGGATTCAAAGAACATTGGATATATAGTTGCTTCAGATAGTCCGAAAAGTTTGATTGTTGCTAACTACATATGCAGATAAAAGAAAGTGAAAAGACAAATAAATTATTTTATTCTGATAAATACCAAACAAATCAAATATGCAAATCATAAAGCCAGTGTTGAAATCTTAAGTAATACTTACTCTAGCCATGTGAATCGGGCTACATGTTTCAATTTGCTCTTTTTGTTAAATTATCTATTCAAATTACTCTCTTCAAAGAAGGAGTATTGGGTTGTTTTATATGAATTCTTCATATTAGGGGATAAAACAGATTTATTTTCTATCTGTGATGCCACTGCTGCCGCTGGTGGATAATTTTCTGCTACTGAGCGTTACTTAGTTCATCTTGAATGAGATTAGTTTTAATGTAAAGTGGTCTTCTTGTTCTCTTCAAGATTCTTATGTCTACATCATTAAGATGATGTTCAATAAGGAAAAATTAGTTTGTAACATCTAACTTTATATTAGCATAAAGTTTGGTGCAGATTTTCTTAAGGCCAGATTGGAGTTAGGTTTGTACATTATAATATGCTTAAGATACTTATTTGTTCTACTTATTTCTTAATGTACTGACTAGGTATTCTAGGCAAATATTGTCCATGAACGAGCTACATAAACATCATGAATGCCATTTCAAAGTAAGATTCCTATTCCTTTTTTCATATTTTGAATGTGTATTTCTTATTCCTGTTCTGCAACTTGCTAACTCTGCAACATCCTTGGTAATTATGAAAATTCTGTTTTTAGTCATGTTGATAGTTCATTAGAATAACTATTAAATCCTTATTTTCAGTCATGTTGCTAGTGTGTTGGTGAATGTCTTTAAAATTTTAATATGATTGGAGAGATGATGTAATATGTTGGTGAATGTTTCATTCTTCAGTTCTTTATCTACTTTCATTTACACTTCAATAATGCTTCTTTTTCATTCTATTATTATTCATCTTTATCCTTCTTGAGTTCAATCAGTATTGCAGAATTTAGTTTGTCTGACAGTACCCTAGAGATGTGAAAAAAAGTTTGGGTAATTAATTTCAAATAACTATTTCCCCCACGATCATATATTCGTACATGTGTATTCTTTAGAGTCTTCCAGCTTCTTGGATTTATTTACTCAGATTTATCGGTGTATGAATGGAATATATAAGAATTTATTTTCTGATTCTATTTATAAAGATTATGAGGATGGTCCTATACCCAAGGTGAGAAAGACCAAAAGTTGCTATTGCTTATCGTAGTTCGACTCTGCAAATATAAAGTACCAAAGGGGGAAGCAGAAAGGCAGTGAAGATACTTCATATAGACGACTCTGTGAGAAACTCATAGTTGTAGGCACAGACAACTTTGAACCTCATTCAAGTGGTAAAAAAGAACATATGGATAAGCTGTCCTTAAGGTATTTGAGGGATTTAATCTGCTTCCAACTTTTTATATATTCGGTTAGTGTTTAAGGTTCAAATGACATCTTACTTTGCCTTGAAATTAAAAATAATTGTTATTGAAAATGTAGGTCATTTTTATTTCGTCCTTGAACAAGTTTTATACAATGGGTATTATCTTCTAACTCCCTTGTGAACTTTTAATTAGAAATTGTTTGAAATACTCTTTGATTGCCTTAATAAAAATGAAAGCAAAGCGTGTTTGTATCTGCACTTATCTAATAGTGTAATATCTTCTGAAAGATAATATATCAGAAGATCAAACAAGACAGTTGTGCAAATTATTAGTATTTGTTTTACCAATATACACAAAATATTTTTACACCAAACAAACATCAAATGTTTCAGTAAATTAAACAAGTATAAAAGACCAAGTAATGACATCTATCTTATTGGTTGGAAAACTAAAAAAAGATAAATTTTATCTACTTTTAGCTTAGTCCACATTCAGTTTGAATTGTAACCAATTCACATAGGTGCAGTGGAATGGCAACACGATGTGATCTTTTTTGTCTGAAGTACTAAAATAAGCAGTTCTATAAAAAAAATTAACTTGAAAGAACTAGTTGTCATATGGTATAGATTGTTGAGATCTTTAAAGATCGACCTTATGTTGTTAACTGGAATTTCTTTTGAGGTTTTTTCATTTTCTCCTCCTTTGTGTTGGCTTAAAAGTCTACATGAAAAACATATAAGTTAATGAGGCACATAATGCTTTGACTTCACCAGACTCGTCAGTACATGCTTTGTTGCCAAATTCTAGAAGTTTCTCTCGTAGTGCCTAAGGCTATTTTATGATTATTGATTTTGAAGTAGTTATGCATTTATCACACTAGTCATATCTTACCGCTACAACAAAATCCATTTTTCAATCACATAAAATTATAGTTTTCTGTGTCATTTTGTGTTTGTATAGCATGGAATTTCATAGTTTTTATTATGAGGCGTGGCCTATGATATTGTCGTTTGTTGCTGAATTTTTCTACAAACAGGCAATGTTCCAAGAATTTTCAACTGGTAATATATAAATCGATAAGGGTTTTAGTGTAAAGCTCTTAAGGTATGGATGCATTACAAATATACAAGAGACAAAGATATCTTGCAATTCAATCGTAAGTTTTCTTATTTACTGTTGCAGTAACACAACATTTCTTAAATCTCAGGGAAATGCTGGTCTTAAATGTAAAATTTTTACCCAATATTTTGGGAGGACTAGCAAAGATGTTTGGGATGTATTGAGTAGTTTGATTATCATCAAGCTCTGTCTTCCATGTATTTAAGATGTATGTCAATAGAGTCTTAATTTTGGAGCATGTCTTGACTAAAGTTGAGACTGATAACTTCAGTTGATGGGGATCTTAATAGAAGAGATGACAATGCCTCATAGATTACTATTTTTTTAGAGAAGTTTTGTGTTTGTGTGATGAATTTGGTTACATTATTTGCGCCTTCTTACTTAGAAAATTTTAAGTAATAAACAATGCTCATTTGTTCAGGCCCCGGCAAATCTCTCGCAAGAGATACTGTAAAGGGTTGCTAACTCCTTAGAGAGATGTTTTGGAGTTTTGGGATTGTTATTCTAGAACCACTCACCGGCCAGATGGTCGGTGTTCAAAGGAATTGAGGAATTTAGTCAAGTGGAGCAGACCTTTCCTCGATGATGATGGTAGATTATCGCTAATCATGGATCCTCAGCTAAAAGGACGGTTCCCCTCCCCCCTAAAGCAGCCAAGACAGTGGATGATATTGCTCAAAGATGTCTATAAAAGGATCCGTCTAAAAGGCCCACCATGAGCACCATCGTCGACCAACTCAAGTCTGTACAAGTGATGAAGTGCCCTTTACGGTTTCCTCTGCAAGAACCAGCAGCAGTTGGTGGTAAACACATGTCAAAGAGTCTACTTTCATGGTTTGATTTGTTTTTTTGTAAAGTACTGCATTATGCAAGGCACATATCTCATGAGACTAGTGGCGAGCCATATATGATATAGGAAGCCAAACAACTATTCTTCGAATAGTAAGCCAGATATTAAGTACTTGTTCAGATATCTGGCATGTGAAAGATTTCATCATCATCAAGATTTGGAGAAACTTTAACGGCGCCATTTATTGCATAGTATTGTAGTAATTTGACAATGATAGTTATTAGTCACACTAGTTATTAGATTGAAGTAGTTTACCTTTTTTGTTATGTTATTGACACTTCGAAATTGTGGATTAATAGATTTTGTTGTGAATTTGATGAAGTGTATTAACATTTAGAGAATAAATCTTATTCTTATTATAATTAAACTTGAATATGCATAGTGTGCGCTACAGGTTGTGAAAGGAACCTTTCTTAATGCTTAATTGCAATAAGAAAGTTCGTTAAGAACTCATCTTTCGCTGGTAATCAGATAAATATTTACTGGCTATAACAAAAGCCTTATATATACAATTAAGGATAAGTTGACTATGAGAATACATAATATATATATATATATATATATATATATATATAGGGTTTTGCTAACCTACTGCATGGTTGTAGTAGGTTAGCATTGTATACATAATTGGCTTCTCAAATTGCCCTTAGATTTTAATGCCAACACATTAGTATGGGAGGCTTTTTGGTCATTTCACAAATTTAGCCAAACAATTATTCCCTCGATTTCCCCATCTCTCTTTCTCCTTGTCTTCTTTCCTACCATCCCTTAGACCCAGATTGTTTTTTTCAGTTCATGAACTAAAGCATGAGTCAATTATTCAATAATAATTTACAGTAGCCTATAAGTACCGATATGTTTGGGAGCTTTTTTATTTTTGTGAACTATTGCAAATTTAAATTTGCTGTGAAATATCATGAATAATCAGAAAACCACCAAATGGTCGAACAATCAATTACTCCTTTTCATATGCCACGTTGAAAGCTATAGATTGAATCTTATAAAAGATAAAGAAGAAAAAGCAAACGAGAGTGGGGTGGGGTGGGGGAAGGAGAGTCATAAAACAATTGAATCATACAAAGAAGAAAAGCAGAAGAGAGGTACCAAATAGAAAACCCAATACTGAATTTTTCAAAGATAAAAGGAAAAGAAAATATTGAAGAGAACAGAGAGGCTAGATCGAGAGAGAATAGCGAGGGCAAAATTGGAGAAGGTTGAAGAGAGAGAGAGGGGTTCGTTTATGGCAAAATGACGAAAAGCCTCTTTTAACAATGAAGTTATACATTGAAATCTAAGGGCATTTTTGAGAAGCCAAATATGTATACAATGCTAACCTACTACAACCATGTAGTAGGTTAGCAAAACCCTATATATATATATATATAAACCAATTAATTGATAGTTTTAGCGCTCATTGTATCTGCCGCTAAAATGGCTACTTTTACCGACAATTGAATGGGTTTTTACCGGCAATAACAAAAGCCATAAAATATATGATGTTGGATATCATACGGGCGTTTTAGTGGCCATTTTAATTGCCGGTATATAATTGCCGCTAAAACTCAGGTATATTGGCGGCAATAAAAAAGGTCTTTTCCAGCATTTCAAGCAATGGCTGCTAAACCTTTTAGCGACGTTGGCTACACCGGCCAAAGAATATTTGCTGGTAAATATTTTAGCGGCAATTTGTATTGCCGCTGAAGAGTATATTAATTGCCTCTAAAAAACTTTTTTGTAGTAGTGTCTAGATCAGGTGGCACGCCGCCACGGGTATGTCATTGGAGCGGGTTGCACGCCGCAACAGAATATTGTGAAAATATAGTTAGTTATATGCTACTGGGTATACAATACTTCCCCACTTCTAAGGAAAAGTCCGTTGTGAGTATCACTTGGCAAATGGCACGTCGGTTGTATCCTTTCAGGATTTGATAGCATACGTTAATTGTTTCACCGTGGGTGAGGTTGATTGCGTGGGTTCAAGACCTAGATCCGTGCGTGGCTAACCGTTTTGAGCTTAGTGGCTTGAGGTGCTTCATGAGTAATAACATTGGGATAGAATCACGAATCATGGCAAGGCCACGTGATGTTATGACCTCTCGAGGAGGATTCAGGTACTCTAATTCTATAATGCGAAACGCGATCTCAGTTCTATGTTATGATGTCACAGAGGAATTGAATTGCAGCTCTTTTGCTGGAGACAGTTATCATGATTCGAGTGTGTTCAGACGTTTCTATTGGAGCCTATATTGTGCTCGTCGTGGCTTAGGCCGGTGTTGAGGTGTCTTATCACCGGTGCGGTGTGTTATAATCGAAATGACCGTTGGAGTTATTAATGAATACGAGCATATTGGATCTTAGCATGTTAGAAAGGTAATACCGAGAATTGGGTCCGAAATCTGTTTGGTATCAGTTTTTAAAGGGAAATGGATTCACGAATGGTTAACCTGAGAGATGGGTTCGGTATATCTCGTGCTTCAGCTGCCGTGGGCAGGGTATGGAGGTGTTGGAATCAGACTCTATCTAATGAAAGAGGTTTTCAGCTAGTATTCGGTTATTGTGGCCAGTTGTTGTGATTGGAGACTATCGTCTCGAGTGATGGGGTTGTCAATACATCATATGATCTCACCCGGAGTAGTGAATATGGGTTATTGCAGTGGATTCGAGTGTATCCTGAGTATAGGTATGGGATTTGCATTTGGCATATGATTTCGGAAAGTGCAATGTGATTTATAGTTCAGATGGTCTGTGAAATTTTGACTATATGGTGTTTTCGGACTTATGTGAGATAGGGTGACGTATGATCGCCCGAATATATACTGGGTAAGGTCATTCAGCTATTGGAGTTTCTTCTAGTACCACTCTGGTACGCTCGAGGACGAGCGTTTGTTTAAGTTGGGGAGAATGTAACGACCCGGCCCGTCGTTACGGGAATTTACCACCCCGTCATGTAGCAATTATATGTTTTATGCTTTTATATTAGTGTTAGAGCCTATCGGGTGAGTTAGGAGTGAATTGAATTGAAAATGAAGCAAATAGCATGTTTGAAGGAAGTTTGAATATGGAAAGTCAACCTAGAGTTTACTATCGAGTTAGAGTGCTCGAAATCAGATTATGATGATTCGACTAGTTTTGGGAGATCATTTTGTGAGCTAGGAGAGCGATTAGAATTGAATTTGGAGGTCTGGTGTAGAAATAGGCTTGAATTGGCTAAGGTTGAATTTTGGCGAAATCTGAACGGTAGGTGAGATTTTGATCCGGGGTCGGAATGGAATTCGAACAGTTGCAGTAGCTCCGTTAGGTGATTTTGGAGGTGCTTGCAAAATTTTAGGTCATTCGGAGGTCGTTTGGTCGGGTTTTTGATCGAATGTCGATTTCGGAAGTTTTGAAGAAACTTAGGCTTGAATTTGTGCATAATTGCTGATTTTGATGTTTAGGATGGTTTTTTTCTGATTGGAACAAGTTTGAATCGTGTTATGGAGTATGTTGGTAGTTTTCGTTGGGGTCCCGGGGGTCTCGGGATGAATTTGGGGGTCCAAACGGACCATTTTGAGCCAAAAAGGGGCTGCTGGATTTGCTGCAATAAAATTGCAGGTTATTGTTCTCTGCGATCGCGGGCATTGCCACGCGATCGCATAGTGCATCGAGATGAGGCTGGGAGATTGCTCTTCGCGATCGCAGGTGTAGTGATGCGATCGCGTGAGGTTGAGTGTTGGTGCATCGCGATCGCGGGTCGGTCGATGCGATCGCGTAAAGTCGTGTTCTTGAGCAGTGCGATCGTGACCCCTTTGATGCGATCGCGTAGGGTCGCCGAGTTGAGCACTGCGATCGCGTCTAGGCTCACGCGATCGCGTAGAGGAAAGTTGGCAGCCAGGTTTTTTGTGCATCGCGATCGCACGCCCAGTGCTACGATCGCATAGAATAAACGGCCCAGGCAGTGAGTTTAAGTCCAGAAACATTTCATTTCGGGTTCATTTGCAAACCCTCCATTGTTGAGCTCTAGAGTGAGAAAGTGACGGGAAATAGTTGGGAGATCATCGGGATATTGTCGGAGGTAAGTTTCGTGGTTTAATTACACACTTCTATCATGAAATCATGGATTATTTCTATGAAAATGGAGGATTAAATGTGGGTTTAAGCCCTAGGCCTAAATTGTAGAAAAATACCGATTTGAGTGGGCATATAGAGTCCGAATTTGGTAAATTTGATATGCCTAGACTCATATTGAGACGAGGGTACCGAATATGTAACTTTTATAATTTTTTGAGAAGCGCACCAAAAGTTGGGTTTTGACAACTTTGTGGGTTTTGGTGTAAACCGAGTTATTTCGATTGGGTTTTGTCTAATTAGCCTATTTTGATATATTTATGCTGATTTGTGCTAGTTTTGACATGCGTGGATGCCGGTTCGAGGAGCTAAGGCGTCGCGGGCATGAGCTTTCGTCGGTTCGAGGTGGGTAATACTTGTAAATGATGTCCTGAGGGTTAGTAAACCCCGGACTTGCACATCTTAGTGTTGTGTTGAGGTGACTTGCACGCCGGATAACGGGCGTGGGGTAGAGCACCATTGGGGATCGTGACTTGGTCCGTCCCGCGTAATAAATAATAACACATAATTGTTGAAATGAATTGGACTAATTATCATGTTTGGGCTTCGTGCCAATTATTTGAATCCTTCAGGGATTGGTATCACTGTCTTCATAACACTGTGCATATTTTATTCTAAATTTAAGGTTTAAAATGGTATTTTGCTATTAAGCATTTTTATAAGGTTATGAAAAACTTGAACAAGGTCTTAATAACATTTTTAGTTGTGAGCTAATATGATATTGTTGCCCGTAGGGCTTTCTTGATTATTTGTTAGACTGATTGGGCCGAGGGCCATATGTTAGGGCATGACATTTTATGTGAGCATATGCATACACATGCATGGATCGGACTGCATGCCGCAGTGGTATACGGATCGGGCTGCGCACCGCAGCAGGTGTGATATTAATATTGTGCTTGGGTTGTAGGAGCCCCTCCGGAGTCTGAACCCCCACAGTGAGCACGGGTACCCAAATTGGATCGAGCTACACGCCGTAGCGGTCATATGCATTGCATGGCATACATACATTGGTTTACGTGTACTACGTGGCATAACATTCAACACTCATACATTACTGGCACACATGCATTAGTTGCCTTATTGACCAGATCTCCTGGTGTAAATTGATAAGGAGTGCTGAGCCCGAGGGGCTGATTTGAGTGCGGACTTGCATTGCTTGAGATTGTATCCAGGTACTCTAATTCTATAATGCGAGACGCGATCTCAGTTCTATGTTATGATGTCACAGAGGAATTGAATTGCAGCTCTTTTGCTGGAGACAGTTATCATGATTCGAGTGTGTTCAGACGTTTCTATTGGAGCCTATGTTGTGCTCGTCGTGGCTTAGGCCGGTGTTGAGGTGTCTTATCACCAGTGCGGTGTGTTATAATCGAAATGACCGTTGGAGTTATTAATGAATACGAGCATATTGGATTTTAGCTTGTTAGAAAGGTAAAAATCGAGGTTTGGCTCCGAAACCTATCGTGGTATCCGTTTTAAAAAAAAAGGGGAAATAGATTCACAAATGGTTAACCTGAGAGATGGGTTCGGTATATCGCGTGCTTCAGCTGCCGTGGGCAGGATATGGAGGTGTTGGAATCAGACTCTATCTAACGAAAGAGGTTTTTAGCTAGTATTCGGTTATTATGGCCAGTTGTTGTGATTGGAGACTATCGTCTCGAGTGATGGGGTTGTCAATACATCATATGATCTCACCCGGAGTAGTGAATATGGGTTATTGCAGTGGATTCGAGTGTATCCCGAGTATAGGCATGGGATTTGCATTTGGCATATGATTTCGGAAAGTGCAATGTGATTTATGGTTCAGATGGTCTGTGAAATTTTGACTATATGGTGTTTTCGGACTTATGTGAGATAGGGTGACGTATGATCGCCCGAATATATGCTCGGTAAGGTCATTCAGCTATTGAGTTGCTTCTAGTACCACTCTGGTACGCTCGAGGACGAGCGTTTGTTTAAGTTGGGGAGAATGTAACGACCCGGCCCGTCGTTACGGGAATTTACCACCCCGTCATGTAGCAATTATATGTTTTATGCTTTTATATTAGTGTTAGAGCCTATCGGGTGAGTTAGGAGTGAATTGAATTGAAAATGAAGCAAATAGCATGTTTGAAGGAAGTTTGAATATGGAAAGTCAACCTAGAGTTTACTATCGAGTTAGAGTGCTCGAAATCAGATTATGATGATTCGACTAGTTTCGGGGGATCATTTATGACTTATGAGAGCAATCGGAATTGAATTTGGAGGCCCGGTGTAGTTTTAGGCTTGAATTGGCTAAGGTTGAATTTAGGCGAAATCCGAACGGTAGGTGAGATTTTGATCCGGGGGTCAGAATGGAATTCCGACAGTTGCAGTAGCTCCGTTAGGTGATTTTGGAGGTGCCTGCAAAATTTCAGGTCAGTCGGAGGTCGTTTGGTCGGGTTTTTGATCGAATGTCGATTTCGGAAGTTTTGAAGAAACTTAGGCTTGAATCTGTGCGTAATTGCTGATTTTGATGTTTAGGATGGTTTTTTGCTGATTGGAACAAGTTTGAATCGTGTTATGGAGTATGTTGGTAGTTTTCGTTGGGGTCCCGGGGGTCTCGGGATGAATTTGGGGGTCCAAACGGACCATTTTGAGCCAAAAAGGGGCTGCTGGATTTGCTGCAATAAAATTGCAGGTTATTGTTCTCTGCGATCGCGGGCATTGCCACGCGATCGCGTAGTGTATCGAGATAAGGCTGGGAGATTGCTCTTCGCGATCGCAGGTGTAGTGATGCGATCGCGTGAGGTTGAGTGTTGGTGCATCGCGATCGCGGGTCGGTCGATGCGATCGCGTAAAGTCGTGTTCTTGAGCAGTGCGATCGTGACCCCTTTGATGCGATCGCGTAGGGTCGCCGAGTTGAGCACTGCGATCGCGTCTAGGCTCACGCGATCGCGTAGAGGAAAGTTGGCAGCCAGGTTTTTTGTGCATCGCGATCGCACGCCCAGTGCTACGATCGCATAGAATAAACGGCCCAGGCAGTGAGTTTAAGTCCAGAAACATTTCATTTCGGGTTCATTTGCAAAACCCTCCATTGTTGAGCTCTAGAGTGAGAAAGTGACGGGAAATAATTGGGAGATCATCGGGATATTGTCGGAGGTAAGTTTCGTGGTTTAATTACACACTTCTATCATGAAATCATGGATTATTTCTATGAAAATGGAGGATTAAATGTGGGTTTAAGCCCTAGGCCTAAATTGTAGAAAAATACCGATTTGAGTGGGCATATAGAGTCCGAATTTGGTAAATTTGATATGCCTAGACTCATATTGAGACGAGGGTACCGAATATGTAACTTTTATAATTTTTCGAGAAGCGCACCAAAAGTTGGGTTTTGACAACTTTGTGGGTTTTGGTGTAAACCGAGTTATTTCGATTGGGTTTTGTCTAATTAGCCTATTTTGATATATTTATGCTGATTTGTGCTAGTTTTGACATGCGTGGATGCCGGTTCGAGGAGCTAAGGCGTCGCGGGCATGAGCTTTCGTCGGTTCGAGGTGGGTAATACTTGTAAATGATGTCCCGAGGGTTAGTAAACCCCGGACTTGCACATCTTAGTGTTGTGTTGAGGTGACTTGCACGCCGGATAACGGGCATGGGGTAGAGCACCATTGGGGATCGTGACTTGGTCCGTCCCGCGTAATAAATAATAACACCTAATTGTTGAAATGAATTGGACTAATTATCATGTTTGGGCTTCGTGCCAATTATTTGAATCCTTCAGGATTGGTATCACTGTTTTGATAACACTGTGCATATTTTATTCTAAATTTAAGGTTTAAAATGGTATTTTTGCTATTCAGCATTTTTATAAGGTTATGAAAAACTTGAACAAGGTCTTAATAACATTTTTAGTTGTGAGCTAATATGATATTGTTGCTCGTAGGGCTTTCTTGATTATTTGTTAGACTGATTGGGGCCGAGGGCCATATGTTAGGGCATCACATTTTATGTGAGCATATGCATACACATGCATGGATCGGACTGCACGCCGCAGTGGTATACGGATCGGGCCGCGCGCCGCAGCAGGTGTGATATTAATATTGTGCTTGGGCTGTAGGAGCCCCTCCGGAGTCTGAACCCCCACGGTGAGCACGGGTACCCAAATTGGATCGGGCTACACGCCGTAGCGGTCATATGCATTGCATGGCATACATACATTGGTTTACGTGTACTACGTGGCATAACATTTAGCACTCATACATTACTGGCACACATGCATTAGTTGCCTTATTGACCAGATCTCCTGGTGTAAATTTATAAGGAGTGCTGAGCCCGAGGGGCCGATTTGAGTGCGGACTTGCATTGCTTGAGATTGTATCCAGGTACTGGTATATTATTATGAAAGAAAGTAGCTAAAATTGAGATTTCTAAATAATCTACTCACATATGCTTGAAAGGAATAAAAAGATAGTTCTGTATTGTGTAGCATGAGATAGTGCCTCTCGTGGTTTTCTTCCCTTCAGCATTATTTACTTTTATTACTGCTGAGTTGGAAGTACTCACACCCGACTCCCTGCACCTTGTGTGCAGATCCAGGTACATCACAGTGGAGCTGATTCTATTGCGGCTCGGGAGTGCTTTTGGACAGTCGAGGTAGCTGCCATCGTTCGCAGGACCTGATTCTCCAGTTTGTCTGTATTTTTGTTCTGATCATCCCACACTTGTGCATGTGAGCACGTGATTTTTGCCTCACACGAATTACTCCCAAAAATTCAAAATCCAAGAGTTTTGCGTTGTTTGCAATATATGTGGACTTTATGTTATTTTTCTCTTATTGTTTGCATTTATGTATCCATGTTTATTTGTTTAATTAATGAAAAATACAAAAATATGTCACATTTTTCATTTATGATTCATTAAAAGTAATCAAGTTTATTTTTACAAAAAAAAAAATAGAAAATTAAAAAAAAATATGTATATTTGCATTTTAGTGTTTAATATCAATTGTGTGATTTATTTAATTGATGTTTAAATTGAGTAGGATAATATTTAGTGTAACTTAATTAGCACTTTTGTGATTTTTATTTGATTTTTTGTTATCATTTTTGTTTTAATTAGGAGCTAAAATCAATAAATAAAGAATGAAGGAGTCAAAATTGGGCCACATCTTGAATTAATCCTCAAGCCCAAACCAATGCTTGAAACCCAACCCAAATACACCCAAATCCGACCCATTTCGAGTTGAATCGACCCGACCCCATGTTAATTCATTTGATCTCAGTCGTTGGTTGTTAAATCCAACGGCTCAGATTGAATCTTGATTTTTAATACCCAAGACCCCCAAAACCCTAATCCCATTTCATTTCACCCAAAATAACCTTTCTCTCTTTCTCCTTCACTCCCAAGACCCCGAAACCCTAGCCGGCCGCCGCCCTGCTCCACCGCCAAAACCCGGCGGCAACAACGCCGCCAGCCACCAAAATAACACCAAACGACCACCTTAACCCCCTCTCTTCGAATCCATGCACGGTTTGGTTCGAATCAATCTAGAACCTCTCGAATCTTCGATTGAAGATTTGAATCAAACTAAAACCGACGCCAAACCACCCCAAATTTATACCACACCTTCGCCGGACCTTCCCCATGTCAATGCCAAACTTGGTTCGGCTCAAATATAACCGGAAACCGTCGAACCCCAAAACCCATGTCCAAGAACCCTAAAAACCGAAAAAAGATTTAAGTTTCCGGATTTCATTAAATTGAGGTTTAATAGACCTTAATTGATATGTTTTCACTTGGAAAACATTTCAATTAAGGTCCTTTCGACCTCGAATAACCCAAGCCCAAGCCGTCGAGTCTCCATTTCATTTTCTTCGAAGGTATTTCTTGTTTCTTCTTTGTTTTTGTTTAATTATACTCGTCGCTTTATTAGTTTTTGATTGTTGTTGATTTTGTTGTGATTCGGCTGCCATTTTTTTTCTCCTCATCTCTTTGGGACCTTTTATTTGGTCGATCTGTTATTTGTTATTCTTCGCTGTCAACGGGTAATTGTGAGTCGAATTCACTTCATTGTTAATATCGTCAATTTGTTTGATGTTGAAATCACAAGGTGTTGTCCGAAATTTGTGTGGTCACTGCTTGTCGGCTATTGGTTATCGATTACACATATCGTAATCGGCTAATCGAATGTTGTCAAATACGTGTTCGCGTCGATTAGCGTCGTCAAACAATTAGTTTCGTATTCCCCGGCACTTGGCCGAGAGTCCTTAGGTCACTGCTTGTCGGCTATTGGTTATCGATTACACATATCGTAATCGGCTAGTCGAATGTTGTCAAATACGTGTTCGCGTCGATTAGCGTCGTCGAACAATTAGTTTCGTATTCCCCGGCACTTGGCCGAGAGTCCTTCGTTCACTGCTTTTGCAATTGTACGGTCATCAAATGTACATGCCGTAATCGTTTAATCGAATGTTTGTCGATTTAGTTTCGTAGGTTTGTTGTTATCACTGTGGGATAGAAATTTATCCTTATTTGTACCCATAATCACTGTTGGACAGAAGTTGAATTGCCTGCGATGTTTTGTCTATATAAGTGTTCAGAAACTAAGCTTTAGGGTGCTTTGCACATGGAGTGAGTTGCTGGAACTGCTGGACAGCAGTATATTCCAGTGATTTTGCCTTTAGTTAGTTGTTTAATTGTCAAAACCCATAACTAGACATGAGATTAATGATGAAAGGATTAAGGGGTGCACATGGGAATGAATGAACAAGCTGAAAAAGTGAACTGCTGGAATTTTAAAAGAAATCTGCTTTGTCTATAAAAAGAGAAGTAAAAACAGACATAAACATACTGGAGAGAAGAGTGAAACAGAGACATACAGAGAGAGTTTATATAGAAACACTTGAAACAATTCTGAAACAAAGATCAAAATAAAAACAGGGAGAAAAAGAAAAGATTCTGAGAGTGAGTATTAAGAGGGAGATTTTTCTGGAGAAACTGGGGTTCTACTTGTTTTGGTTCATTCTTGTTACTTGAAATTATATTGGGTATTCTTGAGGTGTGAATTGGATTGGTTTGAGTTTGCTTTAGAGCATTAGTGCTTCATTTGTTGTTGTTGGAGTTTATTCCTTGGTCTTTATATCATTCTTGAAGCTGTTTTTTTGCCGGTTGCGATTTGGTTTTTCTTTTCCAAATTTGTTCTATTGATTGAACTGGGTTGGTGCTGTGGAATTTTGCTGTTGAACCTGTTATTTGGCTACATGTGCAACTGCTGCCCCTACTAATCTCATTCTCTTCTTCCTTTGCTTCGACTGCCAGGTACACATTTGTAACTTCAGGCTTATGGAAATAAATTGAAGTGATTGATCCCTTCTCTTATTGTTCTCTGTTGACTTTACTGTTTTCGTTTATGAACTGCTATTGATTTAGGAAGTTTATTGTGAATATTAGACTGCTTAACATTCACAATTGAGATTTGGACTTTTAAGTTAGTTGAATTGTTTTAAATTCTGCAAGTATATGGATTCGGAAGTTTTTTTTATGGTTGATTAGATGCATTAAATTAGTATGCTTACAGCATAGTTGAAATTGTGCAATGGTATCTCTGGAAGTTATATTGTTAGTTAAAGGTTCCAATGTAAGTTCTGTAGTAACAAAAGGAATATATTCGAAACAGGTACATATTAAGCACTTTAAATGCGATGGCTTCATTGTTAAATGTCAAAGAGAGGATCAAAATGCCTAGATAATGATTCATACAAATATGTTATTGAAGGCTTCACTGCTCGATAATAAAAATCAAACACTACACTATTTTTTGCTAAGAAATTAATTTATACTAGCTTTGACAAGTCGTAACAATTCATTCATAAAGTATTTGATGTATCTCCAATTCAATTTAGTCGAATAAGAGTTGTAAAATACGCAATAGCTGGCTCACACTTCATTGTAAATAATAGTTTCATTTTTCACTGTACGTAATGGCTGATTCAATTATGACAGATTCACACTTCACTGTAAATACATAGTAGCTAATTCACTAGAGTTAACAAAAAATTCACGTAAAGTTTCAATGTGAGCACTCCACTGTAAATACATAGCTAATTTTGTTCCTCTGTTAACGATTGCTTCTTCCGATCTTATATTTGGACTTGTCTTAAACCCATTAATGCTTAAATTGATAGACTAAAGTAATTTTCTTAATAAAAATTAATTAGGATTCTTTTTCCTTTATATACAAAAACAAAACAATAGGAATTTAGTCACTTTAGGTATGACCTTCTAATAAAAGAATGAGGTGAGCCTCGCCGCACAAAAATACATAATTGCGGGGCCCTCAATTAATTGTAATTAAAAATTTAGACTCGGAAGGACCGTCTAGTAAATTTCATGGTCTTTTCCCGAAATTAATCAAGACGACAGACTCTTTAGTCACGACTCTTCACAATGTAGTAATACGTAATCACTTTAGATTTTTTTTTTATCATTTTACTTTTCTTAAATACGGGTGTGCATTTCATGCAACCTAAATCCAAATCCAACAACGTTGAATAAGAATGTATCGAGGATCCGGGTGCATTTCATGTGACGTGATCCGAAAACGTGTTCTTAAACAATGTTCTTTTTCTTGAGTAGTAATAATTGACAAAAAGCGGTAAATAATTCTGAAAAGGCACAAATAGGATAATATATATTAAAATCCATATTTTAGCCAAATATGACAGTTGAGCGACCGTGCTAGAACCACGGAATTCGGGAATGCCTAATACCTTCTCCCGGGTTAACAGAATTCCTTATCCGGATTTCTGGTACGCATACTATTTAACAAGAGTCATTCTTTTCCTCGATTCGGGATTCGACCGGGTGACTTGGGACACCATAAATCTCCCAAGTGGCGACTTTGAATTAATTAAATAAATCCTGTTTTGATTGTCCTTTAATAACTCCCTCGCGCATCTACCCTCCGGGGAAGGGCGCGCCAAAAGGAGGTGTGACAGCTCTGGCGACTCTGCTGGGGAATAAAACTCAGGACTACCGGTTCGGGGTTTAAGAATTCGAGCTTTGAATAATTATTTTATTTGGCTTATTTATTATCTGATTTTATTACATGTTTATATTTTATATGCTAAATGATATTTTTATCGCTTTGATATTTTTTGAACTGTACATATAAATTGTGTCGAAACCAATCTCCTCTCCGAGTCTTCTAAATCATGAAGAAGGGTGCACTTCGTGTGACTTCTTTTCTGTATAGTGTCTAATTCCCACTTTAGAACGAGGTTTGGATAAGTTGCAAAACCAGTGAAGCTTCTGTATTCCCGGGTTGCTGCCTCCTCCTCGGCTCGAGTTGTCCGCTCGGGTAAGCCAGGTCTAGAACAATAAACCCAGGTTTTTGAACCTAGAATAACAAAGCTTCATGCCGGATCCCTAGTAGGAACGTTTATTTGCATCATGTTGCATTTGACTTAGGGGACTCAACACAGGGGTTGGGTCCGTCTAGGACAGGTGACCTGAAATGAAAAGACCATCCTGCTGCATCATGTTTGTCTTACGCATTTATCTGCTTCAGACTTGCATGCTGACCGGCTTTAAATAAAGAAATTTAAAAAAAAAAAGAGAAAGAAAGAAAAATAGTGTGTTTTATTCTTGAAATAGATAAAAATAGTTTATTTTAATAATATGAATAAATAAATAATGTAGTTTGTTTTATTAAAACCGAACTACGTGGGTTTGATTCTCATTGGATGTGAGATACGTAGGCAACCTTTATCAGGTCCAACTTCACCTTTTGCAAAAATAAAACAAAATATCGAAACTAACTCTTTCGTACTAAATAAGTCGGTGATGCTATTTTCAAAAACAGCCGAATGTTCCCAAAAGGGACGCCGGAAGGCTGATTTCGTATAAACGGCCACCATTGGGTCAAATTTTTGATTTCGATCAATTTACCCCCACGGCCTTAAAATCTTCGTCCCCGAGACGTTGAAATGCCGTGATTGAAAACTGAGTTTTTTATTTAGAAAACAAAGCTGTTTTTCTTTATTTAAATTGCCTTAATAAATGTGCAGGATGAGCACGAATCAGAATAAATCATTTTCAGTCTTTAGCGAGGTCCCTCAGCAGCTCCACATATGGTGGAACGATTTGGAAGACAGTAGCAAAAAGATAGTGGAGAGAATTTTGGGAGGTTTTGTTAATCTGTTGAATATCAAGCCAAGGAAAGACATCATCGAGGCACTGATATCGTTCCGGGATCCGACCCGCAATGTGTTCCGTTTTGTCGACTTTGAACTTACACCCACGCTAGAGGAGATTGCAGGCTATGCAGGATTAAATGGGAAATTAAGAGGGCAATACCTGCTTTCACCAAGACCGGTGTCTCCGCATGGGTTTTTGGATTTGCTAAGCATTAGTCGGAAGGTGAAAAATGATGATTTATTAGGAGGATGTTACGATCTCCAATTCTTATACCAACGGTACGGCACTCCTCGGGGTTTTGAAGAGTCAAACCTTGGACTAACTCACGCAGGGAATAGAACCAAGTGGGAGCCAGACGAATTCTAGCATTCATAACGACGTTCTTGGGGATTGTGATTTGTCCACGCGAAGATAAGAAAATAGAGATAAATCTTGTAGGAATAGCCGATGTTGCAATCAAAAAGGCTACCAGCACGATAGTCCCTTTGGTTTTGTCCGAAATCTATCGAGCCTTGACTGTATGCCGAGAAGGGGGCAATTTCTTTCAAGGATGCAATTTGTTACTCCAATTGTGGATGCAAGAACACCTCCATCACCGGGCACAATACATGAACCATGGGTTGACTGGAAAAAACTGTATTAGGGGTTTTGAGGAACGGATGATAAGCGCTGTATTCCCCGAAGGCGTCGAAGCATGGCTTGTGCAATTAAGCTCAATAGAAGCCGATCAGATTGAATGGGTGTTCGGGTGGTTACTCGATACTGAAGTAATATATATGGCAGCCGAGGAGTGTTATATTTTTCTGATGGGGATCCGCAGTGTCCAACCATATGTTCCTCATCGGGTATTACGTCTACTAGGAAGGTTTCAAGTTATTCCTACTGATCAAGATCTGAGAAAGCACGCCATTGAGTTGAGCCCAGGAGTCGTATTCCCCGAAGAAAAGATTAGAAAGCTGTGGCATGAATGTAGATTCCTTGAGCCTAAGACTATGGTTCGTGAACTGGCTAAGGGTGAGGTAGATCCAAAGTACAATGTGTGGTTCGGGAAAAGGTTTCAGATTCGTCGGAAATGTTCTAAAAGAGCCCATGTCCAACAGTTCACGGAATATTCACAGGAGCAATGGAATTGGCTAGCAAAGGAGGAAGGGTACAGGACGAAGATTGGTAGGATAGAACAGCAGGTTCGGGACCTTCAATTCGAGAAGAGTATGCAAGCTGCCGACGACGAGGGAGATAAAAAGAAGTTGGCACAAGAAAATGACTTGTTGAGAGCCCAAATTCAGCAAATGAAAAGGGATGCTGACAGACAATTGAGGAGTCGATCAGACGAAAAATTGATAAGGGGTTTAAAAAATCAAGTCACAGATGTCGAAAAAAAATTGGAAGAGTCAAAGGCCCAAACGATGAGGATCCGTACTAGCTGGAGAAGGGAGGCACATCAACAGGCACTTCATCTACAGCAATTGGAAAAAGATTATACTGAGGTCATCACCAGCCTGAGAGAAGCAAATGTTACCCTCAGGGAACGGGTCTTCAAACAAGCCCGGGATGCCAGGGTAGACCTTGACCGTTGCCACAATTTGATGGCCCGACTGCAAGAACAAGTGGATAGGCTCTTAGATCAGGTCACCAACAATGCTCGAAGATTGGGGGCGAAGAACCAGCGGATAGAACAGCTACTCAGAGAAAGAGACATGATCAAAGACAGAATTAAGGAGATCGGGCATTATGTCACCATGAAGTGCTTAGCTTGTGAACAAATGCCCCGCGCCGCCCTTTTTGCTTCAGTTATGGACTATGTTCATCGGATCATGATAGAGTTAAGGGGACTACACAGGGACCTCACACCAAGGCCCGCGGCAAGGCCAGATGATGCCTTGCGGGCCCCTAGGAGTTTAAGAGCATTAGGCTATTGATTAAAAGATGTATTTTTTTATTTTCATTTTTGTGGACATTTTCAGTATTTTTATGTTTTTTGAGTCAAGCATTTTTCTCTTGTTGTTGATTATTGTAAGACATGTTCTGTGACCGTAAAGGTTTTTCATTATGAGAAATTCCAGAATTTTGCCACAATCTTGTTATCAGAACTACGCTCGGTCTGATTCACGCGGGGACGTGATACGTAGGCAATCCACATAAGATTCGACCACTACTAAAAAAGAAAAGAAAAATGGGGAGGTTAATAACAATAAAGTTTTCAAGGATGAAGAAGAAAAAGAAAAGCTGGAAGGACGCATGCGAGGAATACATGTAGAAATGGTTAATTGATTAGGTGCATTGCATCCAACGTGCGATAACATGCCTGTTAAATTCAGTGAGCTAACAAGTTTGTTACATTTTCAGAAAAGTTTAGCAGTTGACTTGACAGAGTATACTGGCCGATCACCCTTACCATACCAGATCAAAAGGTCCAATTCCAGCAAGCATGTCTAGTTCCGGCAAAAGTATCGATGGGGAGAAAACAAAGATACAAATCATGAAAGAAGAAGTGGACCGGTTGAGATAGCAAATGACAGAGATGCACCTAGCCTGGGCTAGGGGACAATCATCACCAAACCTTCCTACTTTTCCACCAGCACCAGAGCGTCCGCCCATTGACCCCTCGACAAGTGCACCAATCTATCCTTATTATCAAGGGGAAAACCCATATACCTCCCCGGTTTCACCAGCCAGGCAAAATCCTCCTCCCCCGGTTACCCCTGTTTTTGTGGCACCTCCACCTGCTACTTTACAAAAGTCGTCCAGTGAGCCGCTTTTTCAAATCCACGACAATCATTGTTATTCTCCCGAGCCTACCTTTAAGGCTCCTGAACCGCATTCACACACCCCTCACTGGGATAACACGGCAGAACCGGAAAAGCACGTCAAAAGTTCGGAGCATGAGGAAGTTATTCGAAAGGTTAAAAGCCCGGAGCAGTCCTTCAGGAATATGCATGGTTTGGGTAACCAGGTCAGTGTCGCTTACAAAGACCTGTGTCCATTCCCAGATGTCCAGTTGCCAGCCGGGTTCAAAACGCCCAAGTTTGACTTATACGAAGGGCATGGTGACCCAGTAGCCCATCTTCGAGGCTTTTGTAGTAAAATGCGAGGAACCGGAGGGCGAGATGAGATTCTGATAGCTTACTTCGGTCAGAGTTTGGGGGGGTCTGCACTAGAGTGGTACACTAGGCAGGATCCCAGCAGATGTTTTACATGGGATGACTTGGCTCAAGCATTCATCGGCCAGTTCCAGTATAATCTTGAAATAATCCCCGATCGCTTATCATTTCTAAAGTTAGAGAAGAAACCCGCCGAAAGTTTTAGAGAATTTGGTTTCCACTGGAGGGAACAGGCAGCGAGGGTAGATCCGCCGATGAGAGAGAATGAAATGGTGGATTACTTCCTACAGACACTGGAGCCAACCTATTTCGGACATCTGGTGACGTCCGTGGGTAAGTCATTCACCGAGGTGATAAAGATGGGGGCTATGATCGAGGAAGGCTTGAAAGCTAACAAGATCATGAGTTATGCAAGCGTTGAAAGCCACCACTCAAGCTATTCAAAGTGGCACCGGAGGGGTGCTTGGGAAAAAGAGGAAAGAAGAAGTCGCGGCAGTTGATTCCGGAGCATGGTTCAGGAACAGAGGCCCCGCACCCCAGTATAATTCGCCCAGCCCCACCAACAAAATTACTCTCACAATCCATATAGCCATCCACAACACTATTACCCAATACCAGATGCTCACTTCACCGTCCATCATGCCCAATCATATGCTCCACCTCCCGTCCAGGCACCATGGCGTGCGCCAAATCCACGGAATAATTACCCACCCCCAAGAGCCTATAGAAATCCCACGGGTGCGGGCTTTCGTCCGAATCAAGCCTTCAAGAACGACAGAGCACCAAGGACGAAGACCTTCACTCCTTGGGAGAGTCTTACACCAGTTTGTTCCACCGTTTGAAGCAAGTAGGGTTGCTAAATTCCGGTCGAGGCTAAGCTACCAAACCCTCTTCCAAAGAATCTGGACCATTCAATAAATTGTGCATACTGCTCAGGATGTCCGGGGCACGACACGTAAAAGTGTTGGAGGTTGAAAACATCTATCCAAGAACTCATCGACACTCGCCGAATTGAGGTCCAGACTCCAGCAGAGCCCAACATCAACCAAAATCCACTCCCAACTCATCATGAGACCAACATGATCGAGTTGGTACGGGTAGAAGAGGGAAAGGAGAAAACCTCTCGGACTGTAATGATGATCAAGTCTAGTGGGGTAGGAATGAAAAAGGGGCCAAGCCTTGATGAGTCACTCATCTGCAAGAAGGACGTACAAGGGGGATTGGAAGCAGAAAAGGGAAGTGTGAACAAAGTGCCCATGAGGCCATATGGAGTAAAAATAGTTGTACCAGGGGCAGCAACCAAACCCGTCTTGACTGTAGCAGGTGTTCGAGTGGATCCTTTCATCATCAAGCCAGCAATACAGTTGCCAATAGTTGATAGCAAAGCTATTCCATGGAATTATGATCGGATCACGACAACTTACAAAGGGAAAGAAGTTAAAGAGGAAGTTTGCGAAGCGCAAGGTTTGACCCGCTCAGGGAGATGTTTTGCCCCTGCAGAATTAAGGAAAACTACTCCGGCAACACTAAAAAAGCCGGTAACTGACGAAGAGGCAGAGGAATTCCTGAAAAAGATGAAGATGCATGATTATTCCGTCGTAGAACAGCTGAAGAAGACTCCTGCGCAAATCTCATTGCTGTCCTTGCTGATACATTTTGAAGAACATCGACAAGCTTTGATGAAAGTTTTGAATGAGGCCCATGTGCCTGATAAAATCACTATGAGTCATTTGGAAAAGATCACCAGTAGGATCTTCGAAGCGAACCGGATCACCTTCACCGATGATGAGTTGCCTGAGGAAGGCACCAAGCACAACAAGGCTTTATATCTTACGGTAAAATATGAGGAGTCGGTGGTTACCAAAGTCCTAGTCGACAATGGGTCCAGTGCGAACATTTGTCCTCTCTCTACTCTAAACAAGTTGAAAGTGGATATCGGCAGGGTACGCAAGAACAGTATATGTGTCCGAGGGTTTGATGGGGGAGGCAAGGCATCCGTCGGGGACATATTGTTGATCTTGACAATCAGACCGGTGGAGTTCACCATGGAATTCCAGGTGCTGGACATGGTAGTTTCGTATAACCTTCTGATAGGGCGACCGTGGATCCATGCCGCAAAAGCAGTTCCATCCAACCTACACCAACTAGTCAAGTTTGAGTGGGACCAACAGGAGATCGTAGTCCATGGAGAGAATGATCTACAACCAGGCACCATCGTCCCCTTTGTTGAGACAGAAGAGGATGTTGGGCCATGGGTATACCAGATCTACGATGTGGTATCCGCCAACCGAGTTCCATAAGGGGAATGCATTCCCAATGACAGAATAATTACCGCAGACGTCATGGTGGCTCATGAAATGCTGAGAAACGGTTTCGTACCCGGCAAAGGTTTAGGTGCATCCCTGCAAGGAATCATACAACCGGTATCAGTGGTCGAAAACTTAGGAACCTTCGGCTTGGGATTCAAGCCAACATCGGAGGACATCCGGCGAGCCAAGAGGAGTAAGCAGAAGACATGGGTGCTCCCGAAGCCGGTTCCACGCCTTTCCCAATCTTTTGTCAGGTCCGGAGCAAGAGGACATCCAACGACAAAGATTCCCGGTCCTACGATCAGGCCAGACGAAGAGTTCTTCAAGGAAGTTCGAGGACCTATTCGCAGATGCATGCATGCTAGAGGATGGCGAAGGATCCAACCATGCCGAGATACAGTTTGTGGGATCGAAAGCAAAATTGAATAATTGGAAGGCTACTCCTCTCCCTGTCCGGAAGGAGTCTTGGTAGTTTTTTTTGGATTGTTTTCTTTTGAAATTTTGTGTTGGGGTTGTCCCCGAAGTAAAATCCGTTTGTTTTAGTTCATTTTGATTTGAGTTTGCAAGCTTGTTTTCCTTGTACTGTTCCCGTTAATGAAATTTTGTTCCCTTCGTGTCTAATTTTGTTTATTTTACTTTTTTTTTACTTTTCTGAGCAGCTTTCTTTCAACTGATCTTAATGATATGGCGTGCTTAAAGATTAATCAACCCAGTCTAGAAAGTCAATTTGGTTTGGAAATAATAACGCATGAAATAAGAGGTGACGAGAGTGAATCGGAATACGGCGATGATGAAGCCGTAGAAGAAATCGGTGAAGAATTAAGTCACTTCGAGGAAAAACCCAAACCAAATCTAAATGATACCGAGGCCGTTAATCTGGGGAACACAGATGACGTCAAAGAAACCAGGATAAGTGTCCATATTGAACCAAACCTGAGAGAAGAGTTGATCAAAATACTCATGGAGTTTAAAGATATTTTCGCATGGTCGTACGACGACATGCCAGGACTCAGCACTGATCTAGTGGTTCACAAATTACCCACCGACCCGGCATGTCCTCCCGTCAAGCAAAAACTGCGGAAATTCAAGACGGAGATGAGTGTAAAGATCAAGGAGGAAGTAACCAAGCAGTTGCAGAAGAAAGTCATTCGTGTCACTCGATACCCTAATTGGTTGGCTAACGTAGTACCGGTGCCAAAGAAAGACGGGAAGATCAGAGTATGTGTGGACTATTGCAATCTCAACAAGGCGAGCCCTAAGGATAATTTCCCGCTTCCCAATATCCATATCCTGATTGATAATTGTGCCGGGCGTGAGATCGGATCCTTTGTGGACTGCTACGCGGGATATCATCAAATATTGATGGATGAAGAGGACGCAGAGAAGACGGCTTTTATCACACCGTGGGGAACTTATTGCTACCGGGTAATGCCATTCGGCCTGAAAAATGCAGGGGCAACATACATGAGGGCGATGACTACGGTATTCCATGACATGATACACAAAGAAATTGAAGTGTACGTGGATGATGTGATTATAAAATCTAGTCGTCAAGAAGACCACATTGCCGATCTCAGGAAGTTTTTCCAAAGACTTCGAAGATATGATATCAAGCTTAATCCAGCCAAATGTGCATTCGGAGTTTCGTCAGGAAATTTGCTAGGATTCATCGTCAGCCGACCGGGCATTGAGTTGGACCCATCCAAAATCAAGTCCATCCAGGAGTTACCCCCGCCAAAGAATAAAACAGAGGTAATGAGTTTGTTGGGAAGGTTAAATTATATCAGTAGGTTTATTGCTCAGCTTACAGCAACCTGTGAACACATATTCCGTCTGTTGAAGAAAGACGTTGCGATAGAATGGACGACAGAATGTCAGGAAGCGTTTGACCAAATCAAAGGGTATCTGTCAAACCCACCAGTACTGGTCCCGCCTAAACCGGGTAGACCCCTGATTCTTTATCTAACGGTTTTGGAGAATTCGTTCGGCTGCATACTGGGGCAGCATGATCTTACTGGCAGAAAAGAACGGGCCATTTACTATCTCAGTAAGAAGTTCACGGTCCACGAGGTCAAATACACTTATTTGGAGAAGACCTGTTGTGCTTTAACTTGGGTAGCCCAAAAGCTGAAACATTATTTGTCTTCTTACACTACTTACCTCATTTTACGTTTGGATCCATTGAAGTATATTTTCCAGAAGCCTATGCCTACAGGGAGGTTAGCAAAATGGCAAATATTACTTACAGAGTTCGACATCATATATGTGACAAGGACGGCTATGAAAGCTCAAGCCCTAGCCGATCACTTAGCTGAGAATCCTGTCGATGACGGATACGAACCTTGAGGACGTATTTTCCAGACGAAGAAGTATTGCAAATTGATGGGTTAGAATTAACCGAGGATCCAGGGTGGAAGATTTTCTTCGACGGAGCGGCGAACGCAAAAGGATTCGGAATAGGATCAGTACTTATCTCTGAAACGGGACATCATTATCCTGTTACTGCTCAACTGCGTTATCATTGTACCAACAATATGGCTGAGTATGAGGTATGCATCTTAGGGTTGCAATTAGCGGTAGACATGGATGTACAGGACGTCTTGGTCTTGGGGGACTCGGACCTTCTGGTACATCAGATTCAGGGAGAATGGGAAACCGGAGATTTGAAGCTTATCCCGTATCGTCAATGTTTGCACGATCTGACTAAGCGTTTCCGATCAGTAGAATTCAAGGCATATCCCAAGGATGCATAATGAGGTTGCCGATGCTCTGGCTACTTTGGCGTCAATGCTACATCACCCGGACAAGGTTCGTGTCAATCCGTTACACATTCAGGTTCGGAATCAACATGCTTATTGCAATATGATAGAAGAAGAGATGGATGGTGAGCCATGGTTTCATGATGTCAAAGAGTACCTCAGGTTAGGAATATACCCAGAGCAGGCAACTGGAGATCAAAAGAGAGCTATTCGGCGGTTGGCGAACGGATTTTTCCTTAGTGGAGGGGTACTGTACAAAAGAACCCCAGATTTGGGATTGTTAAGATGTATAGATGCGAGTCAAGCCACAACAGTGATGACAGATATACACTCCGGAGTTTGTGGATCACACATGAGCGGGTATGTATTGGCAAAGAAGATTCTTCGAGCAGGATATTACTGGCTCACGATGGAGCGTGATTGTATAAGTTTCGTGCGAAGATGCCATCAGTGTCAGATACACGGAGATTTGATTCATTCTCCGCCAACCGAGTTGCATACAATGTCAGCACCATGGCCGTTTGTCGTATGGGGTATGGATGTTATTGGACCTATAGAACCTGCGGCTTCCAATGGTCATAGGTTCATTCTGGTAACGATCGATTATTTTACCAAGTGGGTGGAGGCCAAAACCTTCAAATCGGTGACCAAGAAGGCGGTGGTGGATTTCGTACATTCCCACATCATCTGCAGGTTTGGAATTCCAAAGATAATCATCACAGATAACGGTGCAAATCTTAACAGTGGATTGATGAAAGAGGTATGTCAACAGTTCAAGATTACACACCGAAATTCCACACCATATCGTCCCAAAGCAAATGGCGCGGTTGAGGCAGCAAACAAGAATATAAAGAAGATATTGAGGAAGATGGTAGAAGGGTCTAGGCAATGGCATGAAAAGTTACCATTCGCATTGTTAGGTTATCGCACTAGCGTCCGGACTTCGGTAGGCGCAACTCCTTACTTGTTGGTGTATGGGACTGAAGCAGTAATACCAGCAGAAGTTGAAATTCCATCCCTTCGAATTGTCGCTGAAGCTGAGATTGACGACGATGAGTGGGTCAAAACCCGATCGGAGCAATTGAGTTTGATTGATGAAAAGAGATTGACAGCAGTATGTCATGGCCAATTGTATCAAAAGAGAATGGCAAGAGAGCATATAACAAGAAGGTACGTCCCAGGAAATTTGAAGTGGGACAACATGTGCTGAAGAGAGTTCTACCACATCAAGCCGAAGCGAAAGGCAAGTTCGCTCCAAATTGGCAGGGACCATTTGTTGTGACTAGAGTATTATCCAACGGCGCTCTATGTCTAACCTGATATCGAGGGAAGGTGTACCGATATGGATATCAATTCCGATGCAGTCAAGAGATATTACGTGTAATTCTTTAATGTATTTGTCAATGTTTGGTTTTGTTTGTGTGTATTTGGCATTTTTCGGAGAATGAAATGACAGAGGCAATTTTTCTACTACCCAAACACTTTAACCCTTGTTTTCCCCTTTGAGCCTTAATTATTCTTTCGTATACCCTCTTTTGGAATCCTCAAGGAAGATGTATAACAAAATAGAAAAAGAAACAAAGAAAAAAAAAACACAAGAAAAAGTGAACTACGTTCGACCTGATTCCTCAAGAAGGATACGTAGGTGCCACACGGCTCTGTCATAATAAAATAAAAATCAAAGACTCCCCAAGCAACAAAACTGGGGCAGAAGTCATTGTTTCGTTTGAAAAAATAGTGTGGATTCCGAAAGTTGTAATGAACTAGCCGTTGAGATTAAACCCCTTTTCTTTAGCCTCACGCACAAAAACCACATTAATGACCAAAAAGACCTCTCGATCAGTATTGGAGAAATGCCAAGTCATGCGAATGAAAACTACGAATGACACTTCAATCCTCGACTGAATCTAGGACTCACAAGCCGAAAAGGGATAGCCCTTTAGAGGAAATTTCATGGATAACCTCCCAGCCCACCGCATGGAAAGAAGGCGAAATGAGAGAGTCTTAACGGTGAAAACCCTCGCGGGCACCTTAAGGCGAAGAAAGCTAAGAGAAATAAAATGAGAGAGTCTTACGGTGAAAACCTTTACAGGCACCCTAAGGCGACGGGAGATCGAGAGAAATGAGAGAATCTCATTAGTGAAAACCCTTTGAAGGGCACCATGAGGTGACAAGGCGAGATGGTTACAAGGTGTCTGCATGAGACAAGGTTGGGACATTCGTTTGCCTCTAGCAAAACACAACCGTCAGAAAGTGATTGACATAAATAGACTGGGTAGATTAATCTCAAAGGCACGGCATAACCATTGGATCAGTTGTACATTCAGATAAGTTTTTCCCAATTTAAAGTTCAGAAAAGTTTTCCTTTTGTCTTTTTGCAGTCCACACTCTTTATTGCATTTTTTATCATTTTTTCTATCGATTACATAATTTTTATATTTATGTCGAAAGTTGACTTTTAAAAGCTTACTACCAAGTCTCCCAAAGCGGTACAATGAAGATGAATAGGCATGGAACAAGGCAATAAGGCAAAAGTCATTCCGATATTAAGATTGGAACGATAGGTTGATTGGAAGGTTCACAAGAATTACGGAGTAGGATGGACACATATTACACACCCGAAAGATAGTTTCTCACAACAGATCACCGACCAAGAGGGTCAGACCACACTGAAGTTTGGAATAAAAGGAGAGATGAGAGATCCGGTGGAAAGAGCGCCATCCACCAGCAAGTATCAACGTCGTCCCCAAAGTTCGAAGAAAGCAAAGCAGCTAAAAGAGAAAAGGAAAATTGCCCCAGCAAGAGCGGCATGACCACTCACGATGTTTTGAAACTAACAATTTTTCTTTGATTTAAAGCAGGAAAAGAGGGTTCGTCGGCAGAAAAGCATGCCACGTAGAAGGTTATCAAACTGGGGCAGAAAATTTTCTCCCATGGCGAAAATTTTCTTGAAAGCAAATACCTAGTGGATAAGGATAGAAAGCAACGCAAGATTTTGGAAAATACCAGTTTCAAGCAGAATAGTTTTGAAAGAGGCCAGACAACACGAGGAAGTGATCTTTAAGCCTAATATTATCCCCAGCAGTTCTTGGAGAAATGAAACACTAATTTTCGAGATTTTCCCAGCAACATTATATACCATAAGTTTTCAAGAAAGCAAGCGCAAGTCCCGAAGGAGGTTGGGAAAGAGGAAAAAGGAAAAGAGAGTCCCTGCCAGGGTAATTTTCAGTCAACGAAAATTCAACCCCCAACGAGCTCGGGATAGAATAAAGGTTAAAGGAAGTAGAAAAAGAGGAAGTAAAGAATACTTCCCCAGTAGCATTATCTCCAACAGGTAAGTAAACGGTCCCAAGGATATCCCCAGCAGTCAAAGGAAAATAACACGATCCAGGAAGAAAGCAATTCCAAAACAAGGTAATTCAGAAGAAAAGGTGGCCCAAGAGACGATGCAGGAAGAAGAAAATGGTACATGAAGCAAAGGAAGGCGATATGGATAGGATGGAGTTAGTGAGTTGTAATTGAAGTCAGGGAGCCCGCCTGAAGAATGGAGTGGCGATTTAGTTTTGAAGTCGTAAGTGAAGTCAGGGAGCCCGCCTGAAGAATGGAGTGGCGATTTAGTTTTGAAGTTGTAGTTGAAGTCAGGGAGCCCGCCTGGAGAATGGAGTGGCGATTTAATTTCCGAAACAAGGTAATTCAGAAGAAAGGATGGGATGGAGTTAATGAGTTGTAGTTGAAGTCAGGGTGCCCGCCTGAAGAATGGAGTGGCGATTTTATTTTGAAGTAGTAGTTGAAGTCAGGGAGCCCGCCTGAAGAATGGATTGGCGATTTATTTTGAAGTTGTAGTTGAAGTTAGGGAGCCCGCCCGAAGAATGGAGTGGCGATTTATTTTGAAGTTATAGCTGAAGTCAGGGAGCCCGCCTGGAGAATGGAGTGGCGATTTTATTTTGAAGTAGTAGATGGTACATGAAGCAAAGTAAGGCGATATGGATGAGTTGAAGTCAGGGAGCCCGCCTGAAGAATGGAGTGGCAATTTAGTTTTGAATTGTAGTTGAAGTTAGGGAGCCCGCCTGAAGAATGGAGTGGCGATTTAGTTTCGAAGTTTATGAGTTGAAGTCAGGGAGCTCGCCTGAAGAATGGAGTGGCGATTTATGATTAGAGTGTGTCGATAAAGTCAAAAGCCCAGCGGAAAAGCAGAACGACGTCTCATTTTTCTAAGATTTGATAAGGAAAGTGAACCATCGAAAAGTGACAGAGTGTAAAGTAAATCCCCAGCATGAATTCAAGTTTGTAATCGGAAGGAAGGCAACAAGGATAAGAAAGATAGATCCAGACTTCGAAGGAGAATAATTCGAAGATCACAAGGAAGGGACCAATGGTCGGAGTTCGGCAATCAAGATAGGCCGAAATAACAATTGTCAGAAGAGAAGAAGCATGTGAAGAAACATCAGAGCCAGCAGGATGGCAAGGAACATGACAATATCAAGATGAAAAGCTAGATAAGAATTTACAATACTGTAACTTAGTCTAGCTTCTTATTTTTCGCTTAGCACGATGTAATAAGGAGATCAGTTAAGCAGTGGCAACAGCAGCAACAGCAGAAAAAGGAAGATCATAGCAGTCATGGTAGTCCCACCTACCAAAAACTTCCCGAACTGCATTGACCTGATTCCCTTTTAGCCAGGGATATGTAGGAGACCTTCTGAAGCAAAGGTTCGGTCAAACTTTTCAAAAATGCTTCATACGGAGTGCTCAAGCGGGCAAAAATCGCTCGTATCCGCTCACTTATCTTTGCACGAAAACTCTTCATGTTTACGCGCAAAGAGGGGCAGCTGTGAGCACGTGATTTTTGCCTCACACGAATTACTCCCAAAAATTCAAAATACAAGAGTTTTGCGTTGTTTGCAATATATGTGGATTTTATGTTATTTTTCTCTTATTGTTTGCATTTATGTATCCATGTTTATTTGTTTAATTAATGAAAAATACAAAAACATGTCACATTTTTCATTTATGATTCATTAAAAGTAATCAAGTTTATTTTTACAAAAAAAAAATATGTATTTTTGCATTTTAGTGTTTAATATCAAAATTGTGTGATTTATTTAATTGATGTTTAAATTGAGTAGGATAATATTTAGTGTAACTTAATTAGTACTTTTGTGATTTTTATTTGATTTTTTGTTAGCATTTTTGTTTTAATTAGGAGATAAAATCAATAAATAAAGAATGAAGGAGTCAAAATTGGGCCACATCTTGAATTAATCCTCAAGCCCAAACCAATGCTTGAAACCCAACCCAAATACACCCAAATCCGACCCATTTCCAGTTGAACCGACCCGGCCCCATGTTAATTCATTTGATCTCAGCCGTTGGTTGTTAAATCCAACGGCTCAGATTGAATCTTGATTTTTAATACCCAAAACCCCCAAAACCCTAATCCCATTTCATTTCACCCAAAATAACCTTTCTCTCTTTCTCCTTCACTCCCAAGACCCCGAAACCCTAGCCGGCCGCCGCCCTGCTCCACCGCCCAAAACCCGACGGTATAAACGCCGCCGGCCACCAAAATAACACCACACGACCACCTTAACTCCCTCTCTTCGAATCCATGCACGGTTTGGTTCGAATCAATCTAGAACCTCTCGAATCTTCGATTGAAGATTCGAACCAAACTAAAACCGACGCCAAACCACCCCAAATTTATACTACACCTTCGCCGGACCTTCCCCATGTCAATGCCAAACTTGGTTCGGCTCAAATATAACCGGAAACCGTCGAACCCCAAAACCCATGTCCAAGAACCCTAAAAACCGAAAAAAGATTTAAGTTGCCGGATTTCATTGAATTGAGGTTTAATAGACCTTAATTGATATGTTTTCACTTGGAAAACATTTCAATTAAGGTCCTTTCGACCTCGAATAACCCAAGCCCAAGCCGCCGAGTCTCCATTTCATTTGCTTCGAAGGTATTTCTTGTTTCTTCTCTGTTTTTGTTTAATTATACTCGTCGCTTTATTAGTTTTTGATTATTGTTGATTTTGTTGTGATTCGGCTGCCATTTTTTTTTCTCCTCATCTCTTTGGGACCTTTTATTTGGTCGATCTGTTATTTGTTATTCTTCGCTGTCAACGGGTAATTGTGAGTCGAATTCACTTCGTTGTTAATATCGTCAATTTGTTTGATGTTGAAATCACAAGGTGCTGTCCAAAATTTGTGTGGTCACTGCTTGTCGGCTATTGGTTATCGATTACACATATCGTAATCGGCTAATCGAATGTTGTCAAATACGTGTTCGCGTCGATTAGCGTCGTCGAACAATTAGTTTCGTATTCCCCGGCACTTGGCCGAGAGTCCTTAGGTCACTGCTTGTCGGCTATTGGTAATCGATTACACATATCGTAATCGGCTAGTCGAATGTTGTCAAATACGTGTTCGCGTCGATTAGCATCGTCGAACAATTAGTTTCGTATTCCCCGGCACTTGGCCGAGAGTCCTTAGTTCACTGCTTTTGCAATTGTACGGTCATCAAATGTACATGCCGTAATCGTTTAATCGAATATTTGTCGATTTAGTTTCGTAGGTTTGTTGTTATCACTGGGGGATAGAAATTGATCCCTATTTGTACCCATAATCACTGTTGGACAGAAGTTGAATTGACTGTGATGTTTTGTCTATATAAGTGTTCAAAAACTAAGCTTTAGGGTGCTTTGCACATGGAGTGAGTTGTTGGAACTGCTGGACAGCAGTATATTCCAGTGATTTTGCCTTTAGTTAGTTGTTTAATTGTCAAAACCCATAACTAGACATGAGGTTAATGATGAAAGGATTAATGGGTGCACATGGGAATGAATGAACAAGCTGGAAAAGTGAATTGCTGGAATTTTAAAAGAAATCTGTTTTGTCTATAAAAAGAGAAGTAAAAACAGACATAAACATACTGGAGAGAAGAGTGAAACAGAGACATACAGAGAGAGTTTATATAGAAACACTTGAAACAATTCTGAAACAGAGATCAAAATAAAAACAGGGAGAAAAAGAAAAGATTCTGAGAGTGAGTATTAAGAGGGAGATTTTTCTGGAGAAACTGGGGTTCTACTTGTTTTGGTTCATTCTTGTTACTTGAAATTATATTGGGTATTCTTGAGGTGTGAATTGGATTGGTTTGAGTTTGCTTTAGAGCATTAGTGTTTCATTTGTTGTTGTTGGAGTTTATTCCTTGGTCTTTATATCATTCTTGAAGCTGTTTTTTTGCCGGTTGCGATTTGGTTTTTCTTTTCCAAATTTGTTCTATTGATTGAACTGGGTTGGTGCTGTGGAATTTTGCTGTTGAACCTGTTATTTGGCTACTTGTGCAACTGCTGCCCCTACTAATCTCATTCTCTTCTTCATTTGCTTCGACTGCCAGGTACACATTTGTAACTTCAGGCTTATGGAAATAAATTGAAGTGATTGATCCCTTCTCTTATTGTTCTCTGTTGACTTTACTGTTTTCGTTTGTGAACTGCTATTGATTTAGGAAGTTTATTGTGAATATTAGACTGCTTAACATTCACAATTGAGATTTGGACTTTTAAGTTAGTTGAATTGTTTTAAATTCTGCTAGTATATGGATTCGGAAGTTTTTTTTTATGGTTGATTAGATGCATTAAATTAGTATGCTTACAGCATAGTTGAAATTGTGCAATGGTATCTCTGGAAGTTATATTGTTAGTTAAAGGTTCCAATGTAAGTTTTGTAGTAACAAAAGGAATAGATTCGAAACAGGTACATATTAAGCACTTTAAATGCGATGGCTTCATTGTTAAATGTCAAAGAGAGGATCAAAATGCCTAGATAGTGATTCATACAAATATGTTATTGAAGGCTTCACTGCTCGATAATAAAAATCAAACACTACACTGTTTTTTGCTAAGAAATTAATTTATACTAGCTTTGACAAGTCGTAACAATTCGTTCATAAAGTATTTTATGTATCTCCAATTCAATTAGTCGAATAAGAGTTGTAAAATACGCAATAGCTGGCTCACACTTCATTGTAAATAATAGTTTCATTTTTCACTGTACGTAATGGCTGATTCAATTATGACAGATTCACACTTCACTGTAAATACATAGTAGCTAATTCACTAGAGTTAACAAAAATTCACGTAGAGTTTCAATGTGAGCACTCCATCGTAAATACATAGCTAATTTTGTTCCTCTGTTAACGATTGCTTCTTCCGATCTTATGTTTGGACTTGTCTTAAACCCGTTAATGCTTAAATTGATAGACTAAAATAATTTTCTTAATAACAATTAATTAGGATTCTTTTTCCTTTATATACAAAAACAAAACAATAGGAATTTAGTCACTTTAGGTATGACCTTCTAATAAAAGAATGAGGTGAGCCTCGCCGCACAAAAATACATAATTGCGGGGCCCTCAATTAATTGTAATTAAAACTTTAGACTCGGAAGGACCGTCTAGTAAATTTCACGGTTTTTTCCCGAATTTAATCAAGACGATAGACTCTTTAGTCACGAATCTTCGCAATGTAGTAATACGTAATCACTTTAGATTTTTTTTTATCATTTTACTTTTCTTAAATACGGGTGTGCATTTCATGCAACCTAAATCCAAATCCAACAACGTTGAATAAGAATGTGTCGAGGATCCGGGTGCATTTCATGTGACGTGATCCGAAAACGTGTTCTTAAACAATGTTCTTTTTCTTGAGTAGTAATAATTGACAAAAAGCGGTAAATAATTCTGAAAAGGCACAAATAGGATAATATATATTAAAATCCATATTTTAGCCAAATATGACAGTTGAGCGACCGTGCTAGAACCACGGAATTCGGGAATGCCTAATACCTTCTCCCAGGTTAACAGAATTCCTTATCCGGATTTCTGGTACGTATACTATTTAACAAGAGTCATTCTTTTCCTCGATTCGGGATTCGACCGGGTGACTTGGGACACCATAAATCTCCCAAGTGGCGACTCTGAATTAATTAAATAAATTCCGTTTCGATTGTCCTTTAATTGGAAAAACTCCTTCGCGCCCTCGTGGGCCCGCGGAAAAAGGAGGTGTGACAGTGCACAGTTATATTCACTATTTACACTTTGTATACTCTGTAGAGGCTCATGACTCTTGACCCTTCGGTCTATGGGAGTTGGCACGTGTTGGGACTTGGTTCCCTGTTTTTAATATATCTATCACTGTTATGCTTAAATTGGATAAAGTGAGCTTGTGGCTCCGTGATTGTTGTTGATTGGTCGGGCTGGCCTAGCAGTGTGCTGGGCGCCATTACGATCGGATTTGGGGTCGTGACATTCAGACTTGAGTCTGATTATTTCAGATTTAACCAATTTAGAACTTAGCCATTGAATTCAGAATTAAAGAACTACAGAGTTGGTCAGTTACAAGACTGGCCATTCTTATCACTTATTTCAATTATGGCATTTTTATGTTGTTTTCAATTTTAGCCTATTTAACTACTTAAAACATGTTTTCAGACTTAGCCACTTCTCTAATTACCAAACCATTACATCTATAACCAATATCACCTATGTACATTAGGCTTATAAATAGTCAGATAACACAAAAATTATTGCAGACATAGCCCTTTCATATTAAATTGCATACATAGCCATAAAATCAGAATTACTTGTCAATTAACCAAAACTCAGATAAGAGATTGAATATTGTTGAATTTCAATCAAATAGACTTATAATTCAGATTCCAAACAGAGTATGTCAATTAAACATAAAGGAGGCAAATTCAGAACTTTCTCATGTCAAAGATTAATGAAAACCCTAATCATGCTTGAGTGTATTTGATTAAGCATAAATAGGCAGAATTTATCAAAGAAGCTCAAAGAAGACATGATACTAACAGAGAAACATAACTAAATAGAGATTATTTCAGAAAATGAAACTAATCTAAACATGCAATAGCTAAACAATTAAAAGCAAAGAAAGTAAACTTAAACAAAAGGCGTGCTAGAACAAAACAAAACATAGATGAAGATAAAGAAAACGATAACATAGAAAAACAAACAAAATCAAAACAAAACAGGAAATGGAACTTAGCTTTGCAGGATTTGTCTCTTGTGCTATTTCCCTTTATTTTTCTTTTTCTTGTTCTTTTCCTTTTCTTTTTCCGATTTCTTTTCTTTCTTTTTTTCAGTTTCTTTTCTTTTAGACTTCAACTTTTTCTCTTAGACTTCAAGCTAAAGTCTTTTTTATTATTTTACTAGCAGAGATGGGTTTAGGGTATTATAAGGGAAGGGTTTAGTTTGGGGTTTGATTTTAGGTCGACCGGAGTTAGGGTTCCGGCGACCTATTTTGGAAGATTCGAATATCTGGAGAGATATTCGAGAGAAACTATTTGTGGGGGGTGATAGATCAGGGTATGAGGGTCAAGTGGTGTTAATTTGTAAGTGGTTCTCATAGGTTTTGGTCACCGGAGAGAAACTCTAATGACCGGAATTTCAAGAAGTTGGGTTTTCTTGGGGTTTCTGGGGTTTTCATGGTGGTTCATGGTGGGGAAGTGGAAGAAAAAGGTTTGGGAGGTGAGAGTTGGCCGGACACAGCCATGGAAATGGGCCAGTCTCCATGGCCGGTGAAGGTTCGAGAAGGAGATGGTTGAGAGAGAAGACGACTAGGGTTAGATTTTTAGAAATAGCCGGTCTTTGAGGTGAGAGCAGGCTTTCATACTCGTGGATTTGACTGGTCCCTGGCCGTTAGATCAATTGAGATCAATGGCCAGGATTAAACGCCTCAAAACGATGTCTTCTCCCTTAAATGATAGACATATCCACATCCGCTAGATCTTAAGGCATGAACGGCTAAGATTTGATCTCAAACTTTATTGTTTTGACTAATTTCGGATAAATCCTCAGCCATTGGATTTGAAGTGATGAACGACTGAGATCATTGTTATTTCAAGAGTACTGGGCCGGATCCTTTAATTGGTTTGGGCCAATGCATTCGGCTAGTACATTTGGCCCAATTTTGTATTTTTGTGTATTTTTTTTGTATTTTAATTATTTTTATGGTATTTTCTTTTGTATTTCATTTTTTCTTTTTTGTATTCTTTTCAATTATTCAATTTCCTATTTTTCCCAAATTTCTGATATTTTTTGACATTTTTCTACTATTTTCTCTAATTTTCGGCATTATTGCATTTTGTTAATTTTCCTTTTTTAAATCTTTTAATTGTAATACTTGTACTTAAACTATTATATTTTTTTTTTATTTTTCTAATTTTCACTTCTAATTGTTTGCACACACAAATGCATCTTATTTCAATCAAAACATGTGATTGCACACAAAAAATATTATTTATTTTAATTTTAGAATTTTATTGCTTAGGGCAAAAATCACGTGCTCACAATCGGCACAAGGCCCCAAATATGGCAACTAGGCCAGAATATAATGATATTAATTGAGTCTCAGTAAAAAATATAGTAGGGTCATCAATCGGGATGGACCTAGTCCAAATCCCCAGAAGTAACAAATCACACGCTCATTATAAAGCGTGTGTCTCATCTCAACATAGCACACGTAGTGCAAATCCGGGGTTTCAAACCCTCAGAACATCATTTATAACAATTACTCACCTCAAGCCGGCCGAAATCCTAGCTCGCTTTGCCCTTGCCTCGCAAATCAACATCCTCGTGCGTAGAATCTGGTCAAAACCACAAGTAATGGGCGTGATAAGAATATTTTCATATTTCCTAGTTGGGAGGTAAGGTGCACTATGTGTGGCGGTATGAGTTCAGACTTAGAAAGACTAATTGATTGTGTAATGTATATAACGGTGGAAGGCATGTTGAAATATTGAAATGAGGTGAAGCAGATGGGTTATCTTTTGCAGAGTATTTTTGAGCGGTATGATCCTTATGTGTATGTTAAAATATCTCATGTGTAATTGAAGGGTATGTGTTGTAATTTGAGAATTTGGTATACTTAAGAAAGTGGACTCAGCTGTGGTAGAGATTAATAGAAGATGTGTGGATGGCTACAGTACTAGTTGATCTGTGTTTTCACGAACTTGTAGATGACTTGAGTTTAAATCTCACTATAATGTTGTGATTTCATTAGAGTAAAAGTATTAAGGATTATTGAGCGCATCCTGGTATATGACTTCAAGCCAAGTTGGGGAGGTTGCTATGGATTAGTTGATTGCACTATTGTGTGCTATATTGGTTCTGTCTCAAAGTATGTTGATGATCAGGTCTGGTAGTAGAAATTGCGCTGAGAATGGCGCATGTGAAGGAAAATTTTAATGAAGGTTATATGGTGCTTTTGGAAATGTGGGAAAATATTAGGATGTTTTGAGATGTTGTTGATAAAGAATGTTCAATGTATAGAGAAGAAAGATGGTTGTTTGTATCTGTATAAGACCATGTTCTGTGGTGTCAGAGTACTAATAAATCATGAGCGGTTCTGCTCATTTAGGGCAGGTGAATTGCAGCTGAATAAGAATAAATGACTCTCGAGAATAGTTTTATTGTGTTCAAATTTTGCATGTAAAAAGTCAAGTGTCTTAAGTTTGAGTATGTGGCTAGAGACTGTATTTTCATTAAAAGAGATCAAGACTTGTGGTACTTTATATTAGTTATGGAATTCTATGTATCCGCATTTGGAAGGTAATGGTAACGAGTTCAAGTTCGCAGGAAGTTCTTCAAAGTAAGGTATTCTATAGGGTATTACAATATGCTAAGGAAACACAACCCAATCAAAAAACTCGAAAATTATCAAAAATAACGAAGTTGGCAAAATCCGAGCCCGGGCCCACTTCTCAAAAAATTACAAAATTCATATCACCAAATTCCTAATCTCGCCATGAGTCTATACATATCAAATTTACCAAAATCCGAGCTCAAATGCTCCTCAAATCCCAAATTTTCATTTCAAAAGTCAAGCCCTAGTTTCTTCCAATTTTTCTCAAATTTCCATAAATTTAAAGGTTGATTCTTCAATAAAATGATATTTCTAGGCCATAGGACTCACCTCCAATCGATTTTCAGTCAAAACCCTCTTTAAAGGAGACAGTTCAATTATTAAGAGGTTGCAATTTCAAATCACTATATATAAGTTAAAAATTAACTAGCGTTATAATTTATATTATCTATCGTTGTTCACTTAGACCTTATTTATCTCATATTATTAACAATGTGAAATAAAATCCATTAGAGAGAAAAAAAAAAGCCATTTCAAACAAATAATCCTTTCCGAAATATGCACACGTCAATAACTTGACTTGACCATAAAGTCTGTACATTTGAGCTTTGGTGTAATAACAATTGGGCTTATATAGTGATGATTGACCCATGAAAATATGATGGCCCACATTCAAACATCGTCAAAAGCTCTCAAGGATACTCAACAATGGTGGAAATATGACTTGGTTCGCGGATAAAATATTATTAAAAACCCTTCTGTCCAGCACTATTTTCCTCTGTGTGATCACATGAAATACCCTGCGATTGCGATGAACATTTTCCTTAAGTTATGTGAACGCGATCCCCTGGCCGCGATCGTAAAGAACAGATTATCCAGACCTCGATTTCCTTCTATGGGATCGCATAGTAACACCTGCAATCGCAATGTATTAGCTGAAGAACCTATGCGATCACAACCCCTTGAACGCGATCGCATTGAACAATTCCTACCCCCCTCCAATCACTTATATGCGATCGCGGCATCACCCGCGATCGCAATGAACAAAATCTCTCCAACACATAGCTGGAAAATCTGCAACTTTCAAGAGCCAAAATTGGTCCGATTGACCACCCGATATCACCCCGAGGTCCCCGAGACCTCAACCAAAAGTCCCAGCACATCCTATAACATCATTAAAACTTATTCAAATCATCAAACAACGCTAAAACCATCAAATCACATCGGATTCATAGCCTAAGTTCTTCAAAAACTTACTAATTACGCATTCGATAAAAAATCGAACCAAAACACCTCCGAATGACCTGAAATTTTGGACACACATCCGAAATCACCTAACGAAGCTACTGCAACTCTTAGAATTCTATTCCGACCCCCCGATCAAATGTTACCTACCAACCAAAATTCGCCAATTCAAGCCTAATTCCACACCGGACCTCCAAAATCAATTCCGATTGCACTCCTAAGTCACAAATCATCCTCTGAAGCTAAACAAAATACCAGAAATCACATCCGAGCCCTCTAACCCAATAGTCAATATCCGACTAACTTTTCCAAAACAAGCCTTCCTTAAAGAGACTAAGTTTCTCATTTTCATCTAAAACCAATCCAATTCGACTCGATCACCTCAAATACCGATAATGGAGAATAGAGAAACATAAGATGAGGTAAACAGGGCGGTAACCCACGTGACGATGGGCTGGATCGTCACACACATGTTCGGGTATTAAATGCGAAGAGACATGCTTCTAATTAAGCATCAGAATTTTTTCACAAGGGATCGGAATATTTTCCGCCAAGAAAGCAATCTTCACCAACTTCCTGATGCCACAAAGATATGCCACAAGAAAGCAGGAGGACTATCTGTATAGAATCAAATTGGTTCATATTAAATATTCGAATATTAGAGTGACACGTTGAATTGGAGACAGATTGAGGATGAAGCAAGTAGAAGCTAAGACCAAGGATATTAGCTTCTGTTGGCATCGGGCAGACCCCGAAGGGAACATTATTAATGAGGACAAAACAAATATTCGTCGTCTGATAGCTTCAATGAAGAATATTACTCAATATTAAATACATAATCCATTACAAAGAATTTTGGCATTCATAGTATGACATTATATATTCATCAGTGGCTTCCATAATTGTCATTTAAGATGAGCTTGATCCTACGACCTTGTTCCCTAGGTATAGCTATAAATAGTGACTTCCACGGCCATTGTAAAAGACAGAAATTCGAACAAACTTATGCTACACATTATTCTAAGCTCAATAATATTTATTTTCTATCTATCAATATTCGTGTTGATGTCTTCGAAAGCTCTACTCCCGGAACGAAGTTGTTAGCTGTCTTATCTCGACTTCAATGCTAAGTCTCGAATTTTATTTAATTTATTTATTATTTTGGGATTGAATCGATTCGCTTGTTTATATACCATATTATGATCCAATTGTAGTATTATACGGGTAAACAAGATCACACTAAGATAACTTTACTATTGCTCCAAAGTTGTCCTTTAAATTTAGCTACTTTTCATTTCTTTGTTGGGAAACACAAAACATTAGTGTCTATTTGTCCATAAGAAATCTTTTACTTTTTTCTCGGAATTAGTGTTTGTCCACGAAAACTTATATTTTATTTGAAGTTGCATTTTAGAATTTATCATAATTTTGTAAAATTTCAAAAAGCTACTTTTTAGAAATTTCACTTCAAATAATAACAAAAAATCAAAAACAACTTTAAATTGTATTCATGTCCAAACAAAACTTAAATTTTCAAATACTATTTTGATTCTATTTTTTTCGGAATTTTACAATTGTTACGTTCAAACGTCCACTAGATACCATTGGCGGATTGCTTTAGCGTGGGGTTGAAGAAGGGATAAGTTTGCCACACCTGCATAGACTACTTGGTCTCAACAAAATAACCTAACACCATCTCATGGAAAATTATAACTCAAATTCCATGGATAACTCCGTCTTTTTTGACTTATTATATTCCTATTAGCGTGCAGACAAGGATCAGAACATAGTGCTCGATATGAATAAATTTAAAAAAGTGCGGTTCTTTTTAGAATTTTGAGGATTTTATCACTGATTGGCAATCTTATGGGATAAGAAAGAAATAGGAAACTGGCACTAAGACAGAAATTTGTGATGCTGATGATTTCATGGAAATTAAATAAGCCAATCATAAGGCAAAGTACAATAAGCGGGGACCCAATTTCCACACTTGTTGAGATTTTAGTTTCGTAAATCTCGCTTTCGCGCGTCAGCCGACGTGGATGCACGCTCCAGCTTTTATTTTTATCCCTGACTCGTTTTTTTTTCTTTTTCTTTTTATGGTCCCAGACTCGTTGTATTCGGCAATGAAAAAGACGGAAATTGATTACTTTAGAAAAATAAGTTAGGCAGAATGGTCTAGTCGTCCTTAAATTTGCACCCTAAAGTCGACCTAATTTTCTCTTTTTTATTTTATTTTAACACTTTTATTTGATTGGATGAATATTGTAATTCAAGATGCTCGTCATGACTAGGGGTGTGCATTCGATTTATCGATTCGATTTTGACTCTTATCGATAATTACTTATCGATAGTCGATTTGTACATATGTTTATCGCTATCGTTTCAATAAAGTTTCGATTTTTTCGATTTCGATTTATTAATTTTTGGGGCTTATTGATTCGGTTATCGATTACACCAATAAGAAAATTTGCGGGATTCCACGGAAGTATATCGCTATAAACACGCCTAACTAATATGGACAAAAAGAAGTTAAAATAAGACGAACACTGCTTATAACATAAAAATTGTGTCAATAGACATATGCAACGAAACTAAAGTAAGGGATCAATATATGCCACCAACACTCCAACGATATTAAAAAAAAATAAAAATACATCATCACTGCTAATTTAATTTTTCATTAATTTGAACTTCATTCCCTTTATCTTTAAATATGATCATTCCTTAAATGTGGTAGATAAAATAATTAGGGGTGTGCATTCAATTTATCGATTCGATTTTGACCCTTATCGATAATTGTTTATCGATTATCGATTTGTAAAACTGCTTATCGTTATCGTTTCAATAAGGTTTCGATTTTTTCGATTTTATTTACCGATGAATCGATAACAAATAATCGATTCGATTTATCGATAAACCGATTCGAATGCACACCCCTAGTCATGACCAATGGAATGGATCAACAAGGATAACAACGAAATTTGGGCTGGGGTTTTTCTTAACTGCTCCACAATAGAGTAGTCTTGGGCTTTCATCTTCTATATATATATATTGCGCTATAATAACATAATTCGAGTTTAGGAACACTTACCTGATGATTTCCCATTGTTTCTCCTTGAAAACTCTCGCAATTCGTCTCTCCCAAAGTCAAAAGTGTGTTTTTGAACTCTAAAATTTCGATACATTGTTTTCATTAAATCACGGGCGACTTCCGCTTCTGCGGAAATTTACTCGCATAGGCGATGCGTCCTACAATAATCGTATTACATTACTCCCAATCTGTTATGACTACAATCGTATTAGTCAAATGCACTTATGTGGTCGTCGATAGGGGTGTACAAAGGAAACCGACAAACCGCACCAACCCGATAATCCGAGTCAAACCGAGAAAAAAAACCCGACTATGATTTGGTTTGATTTGGTTTGGTGTGGGGAAAAAAAACCCGACCATAATTGGTTTGGTTTGGTTTTAACTAAAGAAAGTCAAACCGAAACCAAACCAACCCGACATTACATACATAGAAATATTAGATATATTTAATATATAAATATACTTATTGTGATGTAATTTATAAATATTTCTTAAAAAAATTCATAATTTTATCTTTTAAGATTGGACTTAGAACTTTTGAATGTTCCAATAAGTTTTATAGCTATTAACATTAGTAAACTAAATAATGCTAACAAAAGCCTAAACGAATATCAAATCAATACTAATGCTAACAAAAGACATTCAATCAATACTATGAACGAGAATGTATTGAATATTTATATTTTGTTTTGCAATAATTTAGATAAAAATGCATAACATATTTTTATTTTTTCTCTATTAGTGTTTAGTCATGTGATTGACACTCCCTTATTATTCTACTTATTTTATCATGACTTATTACTTTTAGATTATGTTTATTTTTATTATAGCATTTTAATTAGCAATATTTATATTACATAATTTTATTGTCTTTATTGTTGAATATTTTAGGATAATGCCATGATATTTTTATATTTTGTATTATTTTCTTGAAAAACACTTTGTATAGTTGTATCTTACTAGGATTAAAGAAATATTTGAGCACAATATATATGTTTTGTTCTACGGAGATTTTACCGGAAAAAACCCGAAAAACCCGAAAACCCGAGAAAAACCCGAGAAAAACCAAGAGTGAAAAACCCGAGATTAATGGGTTGGTTTGGTCTTTAGATTTAATAATCCGATATAAGTGGTTTGGTTTGGTAATTGTAAAATCCGAACCAACCCGACCTATGTACACCCCTAGTCGTCGAGAAGGCTTAAAATATCAAAATGAACTGAAAATCTGCCAAAAGTTTATTCTAAGGTTTTCCTCCAATTTTTCGGATTCAAAGTCTAAAAATAATCTCTACGACAATACTCCTATTAAATATCAATTTGACATGCTCACCCTGACTTTCTAGTTTTTATTTCAAATTGAATTATTTGTACCACCTTGAATTGAAGGGGGCATGTTTAAGATTAAAAGAATTTTGTGTCTAAGCTAATTTTTTCAAGTTTTTCGGGAAGATCAAATATTAACTAACTAATGTATGGTAATATCGATCGGTCTTATTAAACTTCAGTAGTAAGTATATTATAGAATATTTTAAAGTAGATCCACAATTTTAATTTGGTAGGTTTAAATTTCAATTTTTATATTTTATCAATTTTGCAATAAAAATGTAACATATTGTTGTGAAATGTTATATTTTGTAGTGAATGTCTATAAGTCCTAATGCAGTTGCGTCCACGAGTGACGAAGCCAGAAATATTTTCAAGGGTGTTCAAATTTGAAAGAATTAATAAAAAGTTCTCGAAAAAGGGTGTTCAATATACATTTTATACATCTAAAATCAATATTTTTTACTTATATACACAGTATAAATTTTTGTAATATTTCGGTGAATGGTGGTCAGTTGACCGCCCTTTGTTAAAGGTGGCTTCGCCCCTGGCGTCCACTACTCTTTTCCATTAACCTCCCGCTATTCTTCATCATTATAGTTGTAACCCCCATAACTTTATAACCTCCTCCATGATCTTCCCCCTATATATGATCTTCCACCATGATCTCAATAGTTAATACAATGTCTATGATATACCTTTGTATACCTCAATGTCAGCCTATAAATAGAGGGTTTGGATATCACATTGTACACACTTGAAAAACACTTGAAGAAATAAGAATCTATTCTATTTTTCTCTCTTACATTTTGCTTGTTTCATATTATTACTTTGAGCTAAGTTTCTTAACATGTTATCGACACTAATTGTTATTTCCTCTCAGACTTCCTAAAAGGGATAAACGCTCTCCACGAGAGCTAAAACTTCATTTGCCAAGGAAAACTTTGGATTACATCTTGTCAGGGATCTTGTGGTAATTATGGAAAATGATATTATTGTCATTAATTTAGTTTTATATGCATAAAGATGAGAAAGGTAAACTTTTATACTACACCAACATAATTACTACTATTGCATCTCAAGCCAGTCCCGATTTGGTGATGACATTTTCTAGACTTAATTTTGATCATCTTATCTTGTGTTGGTTAGTGTTTATTTCTACTTAGCTTCAAATTCATGAGATTTTGGACTAAAATTACATCCTAAAAATATTATATTTTGAATCATGAAATAATGTTACTTTTGCTTAAACATGTAATAATTTACAAATTAAATTAGATCTTTTTAAGTACGATTGTTCTTACACAAAAGCAAACCCTTCTCATCTTAAGAAATGGTGCAAGTAACCAAATATATAAGTTATATGCAAGCTATATATTATGTTAGATGTATAACTGTTAATGTGATTTAGCACAACATGCATTCTGATCGAGAAACAATGCTAAGTTCTCCTTTTCCCGATGAAATTAAAAAATATATTCAGGAGCAATTTCTCCTCCGGAATATAAGATCATTACTTGTACTACCAGTATATAATTTTTAAATTATTCTTGTACTTTCAAATAACATATTAAGTGCATGTAAAAAAGATTGCAATATTATAGACTTGCAATTTACCCATGTATTTTTAAAAATGAATGTAATATATCTCGAATTTGCTCCTGAAATAGTAATATATTAAAAGATGTTTTAAGGCGGTGGGTTCAAGTCCCAGCGCACCATAAGGGTAAGATATCGGGTACAAAGTCCTGATGCACTATGATGATAAGAGTTGGATTTGAGTCCCAACTCATTATGGCCTAGCATATTTTTATATGGGTAAGGCATTGGATATGAGTCCCAATGCACCATATTGATTATCTAATGATGACTAATGAAAAATAATATATTTTCATAAAAATGCATGAATGTCCCACTTGATTTGCTCCATTATTGAAGTGAATGTGATAGCAGTGCATAATAAATCTAAATGAAGACAAGTGATTGACTAATGAATGTGGACGTGCCAAAGATCAAAATAATAATAGTCATCATTATGGTAATTAATATGAAAAGGAGAACAATAAGGGTTCTCGAAATAATACTTCAAAGGTAAAGGAATTGTGTATCAATATGGTCTGTAAATATGAGGCACGCTGAGACGATTATAGACCATTTTTTTTAAAGAATGCGACTTGTGATAAGTATTGTAAATACAGACTCATTCCTGAAGTGAGTGTGAAATAATATATGTGATATAAATTATGCACAAGAATGTACGTGGTTGAATAAATATTGCAACTCACCTCTACATGAGGTTTGAGAGAAAGAAAGATCATGAAAATTACTATGTGGTTACACAAATATTTCATTGGTCGTGTACATGTGCTATGACAACATACTTTGCATGCCTTATAAAAAGTTATTAAAGGCAAAATTAAAGCAAGAAAAGATTTTTCTTATGATGATTTTGACCATGACAATTATTATGACAAGATAATTTTCTCCGTGGAGGAAAAATTTACCACTTGGATGGTGTTATAAAAGATTTTGTAACGCAAAATTATTGAGAGTTCCACAAGAGTGAATTTGTCACACCCCGAATAAATAAAATTATTCATGGCATTGGTAGTAGTAAGTCTCAAAAGAAACTTTTTGAGTTTAAAATGTATTGGCCAAAGTGGTTGGCATATTGAGACTATAGATGAAAGAAAGATCGATTATTTTCATAGTACTATAACATACCAGGTAATATGAAAGTTACCCGATTTTTCTTCTATTTGTACTACAGATGTATAAGCATGATGATGAAATCACATGCCATAGTAAATTAAATATTTACTGAAATAAATATCAGTTGGCAGGACCGGTTGGCTATCCCGGTTCAATTATGATGTGAAAATGATTGAAAATCACATTGGCATAAATTGAAGAATAAGGAGATTCTTCAAGAATTCTCATGTACGACTTGTTCTCATGATAAATTGATTATTATACCAGTTGGGGTTGTGATTGTATTCTCTGATTTTTGGAATATATATATATATATATATATATATATATATATATATATATATATATATATATATATATGTATATACATAGTTACCTGCCATGTGGACCGTTTACTATTATATGATTTTAATATATGCATCTATTATATGATCACATGTGCGTTGGTTATTAACTTGTAATTTTACTTTTGCAAGGGTGCTTGCTCAAATTATTAAAGCAAAATTCCAGAATGTAAATTGTGATATAATGTTGGTTTAAATTTATGTTGGTATAGTAAAAATTGTTTGCCTCCAATTATAGCTAAACCATTGGTTATGAGAACAAAACTCCAAATACAATTTTTCTATGAAGTGTATTATTTAATATACTACAGCACTTGTACGCATCTAGCCAACAAGTTATGATACGCTCTCCCCATCACAATTGGTTTAGGGTTAGGAACCAAATATTTTCATCTAGAAATATGGATGTACTATATGATTTAATTATGATACCAAAATGGACAAAGATTACTCTCCGAAGAAGGTAATATGTGTTGGTGACCCAATATTGTGGGGGGGGGGGGGAATGAGCAGCTAAAAAAATTAATACATGGAATGAATTATTATGAGAACACTTAGATCCTCGTACAAAAAAAAAAATATATGAACTGAAAGTTCAAGTGATAATTCATTTACAAAATATTGCCATGTGCATTTGCTGACCTAAAACTAATTGTCATATTCCAACTGCTAATGCTCCAAATAGAATAACGTATATGATGGGTAGAGTTTATGGCACGCATGAAGCGTAATAGACAAATCGGTTCCAAAGATAAAACTCCTTGAAGAAGGAGGGAGCAAATATTCAAGATGGTCATAATAAGGAGGTAAGTGCTTTATAAGAGTACCATGACATAACATTTTATAAGACCCCATGGGAGAGGCTCAGGTACTTTAAAATAATGAGATCTCGATAAGTTATGTCTTTATTGTACGATGATGGAACTTATGTAAATTGATCATCGACGATATTGTTAATATAATGTAGCGCTCAATATTATTAATATTGACGAGGATATTGACCTCAAATCTGTCATGAATTGGGATACATAAATGATTGGCCAATATTTTATGCAATAAAAATTGACTTCATCTGAAAAATATGAAGCTGGACGAATAGTCCCAACAGCTGAAAGTATAAAGGCTATATGCAGATATTAAAATATGATTAGAATTATATTGCAAAAAGGAATCCTTGATATAGATTTATTTATTCTAACATATTGTCAAGGTTTTGTTGGTTATACATATACATATCATAGTCCGTTGTTCAAACAATCTATTTCCTTGTGAGGACATGTGAAGTTTCTTTGCAGAGACGATCTTCAATAGAATGAAGAAATGGATGTTCAAGAAATTCATTCAAGTGATAATTTGACGGAATAATTCACCAAGGTATTGACAATCTCAATATTAAAGAAGTTGTTATACAAGCTTGGAATTCGTCATCTCCGAGAAATAAAGTGATATTTTCATCAGGGGGAGGCAAATACGCGTTGTACTCTTTTTGCCTTAGCTAAGGTTTTATCTCACTGAATTTTCCTGGCAAGGTTTATAATGAGGCAGCAAGTAATGCGTATTACAAGATATGTGTACTCTTTTTCCTTCACTAAGATTTTTTTATCACGGGATTTTTCTTAATAAGGTTTTAACGAGGCACATTATCTATAGACATCTAAGGGGGAGTGTTGTGAAATAGTATATTTTATAGTGGATGTCTATAACTCCTAAGGAAGTTACTCCCACTATTCTTCTTCATTAACCTCCCACTATTCTTCACCATTATGGTTGTAACTCACATAACTCTATAACCTCCTACATGATCTCTCTCATGATCTCAATAGTTAATAATATATTTATGATATATATTTGTATACCTCAATGTCATCCTATAAATAGAGGGTTTGGATATCACATTGTACACAGTTGGAAAACAGTTGCAGAAATAAGAATATATTCTTTCTTTATCTCTACATTCTTATCTATTTGCTTGTTTCATATTATTTTTGAGCTAAGTTTCTTAACACATATACTGTAATTTTGGTGATATTTACGTTATAGCTAAGTTCCAAATTAAATTTAATGGATTTAATTGAAGGCATAAGTTGTTAGCTATATCTAGTGTTATCCAAATCAATAAAAACATTAAACTTTATGAAATAGAAATATTAACAGAAAGTTCGTAGAATCAGTTTGACGAAATAAATTCTTGAAAATAGTATAGGAATAAATCGAGCCTACTGAACACACAATGTGTCCTTAAGAAAATTATTCCCCTCAAGCACCCAAGGTGCTGGAATATATCCTCCCAGGATAGAAGGATTTAACTCACCAGTATATTGATACCAAAATCTCCAATAAACTTCGAACCACTCAATGGTCGTAAAATACACTGAAAAATATTGTGTAGAAGAAGAAGAAGAAGAAGATAATCAGAAAATTTAGTAAGTAAAAATTATGGAATTCAAGACATATTTATAGACCATTTGGCACTGTTTCTGAAAAGGTTTGCAACCTTTCAAAAACAGACATAGCTGTTGGAACAAGAAATATTGCAGGAAATTAGAAAACAGATTTAAAATAATCCGGAAAAGAAATGGGTTATTACGGATTGAGTTTTTGTTAATTAATTAAATAAATTGAAAGGAATTTTGTCCAAAAAATTTAATTAATCAATCTTTGACCAAAGTAGAAGCCAAGCGAGTGACGACGATGATGCGGGGCTTGCCTTCTTCTTAATTCTTTAAAGCTAGAAAAAAAACAATTATATATATACCCATTCTTTTCTTCCTCAAATGTAATACAATATCCCTTTGCTAAGAAGGGAACATTAAATATTTTATTTTCCTTCATTTCTATCCTTTCTCGTTCAACCTCTTTAAGCTATACTAAGCTTAAAAGCCAAACATCTAACACCGAGAATAATGTAGATTATTCTGTATTATGTGGTTTTGATGTTGATTTTTTACCGTATTGTAGGTAATACAACACTCAGGGTAAGGAACCTTGTCGAAGAGGAAGTATTCTCTCACCTTTCCTTTTTCCTTTTCCAAAAAAGAAAACAAAACAAACCATATATGTGAAGACAACTAACACAAAAACGTTCTAATAAATTCATTCTCAAATCTAGTCTAAATAAATACATTTTTTTCTTTGAAAAAGAAGATATTCTCCAGTATATTACTATACTTGATTTTTCAAAATTGAATTAATAGCAAGTCCAAACAAATCTATTTACTAAAGGGCAAGTCAATTTGATTATTATCTTATCTCATTATACCTAACTTGACAAAAAAAACTTAAAAGGTATATTCTTTTGCACAAGCTTTTTCCTACCAAAGAAATTTTCAAGCACTTTAACTGCACAAAAGGTAAGTGCTTTTTAAAAGAATTTAGTTGTATACATATTGATAATGCAAAATTTTACTTGTTAATTTGAGAGACGCGTGAGTTAAATTAACGAGAGATAGTTTTAGAATTTTTCTTGCTTTTGCAAATTTATAGCTTCTCCCTAACAATTAAAAAAAATTGCTTTTGCTATTGTTCGAGAATAGTTTTTAATTTTTGTCGAATATCAAATGTAAAGAAGAAACTTTTAGACTAATTTTTTGAAACATTAACCCAAATAGCAGGCCACATGTCATGACCCAAACGTAAATGCCGCGACGGCACTCGGTATCTTATTTAACCGAGTACCAACATAACATATCTTTCTTAACACACCATCATGGATAAATAGTCCAGAAGGGCCATCATGAGATAACCACAATAAAACATAAGGAAATACTTGACATAGGATAACCCAACATGATATAGAAACTAATATATGTGGCATACGAACTTATAAGGCTGACATGGTCATTTACACTCAAAACACAGGCCGACAAGGCCATACCAATATCCATATACATGACATATATCTACAAACCTCTACGAGTACATATATGTCATAAAGGTCGGGACACGACCCCGCCATACCAATCAATACATGTCAAAATTAAACTAACCAAATAGGCAACTCCGAAATAAGTGGAGTACACTAACATCTTCTGCTGAGCTGATAGCCTACTAGGAGAATTGTCAACTTGTCTACTGGAACTTACGGGCATGAAACAGGAATGTCAGTACGAATAAAGTACCGAGTATGTAAGGCAGGATAACATAAATAAGGATAGTAATGTTTAGAGAGATAGAGAAGATACAACATGTAATATCTGAGTCCCTCTAAAGGTGACTCATATGAAATGCATGATACATAACATATACATATACTTTTAGAAAAAAATATATATGCCTCTATGGGTATCATCATCATTATCATATTGTACCCAGCCTCGAAGTAGATTCGATAAAAATATACCGGGCCATCGTAAGGCTCGATAGAATCGTACTCAGCCACGAGAAGCTCGGTAAAATTTAACTGATCAGTGGTTGCAAAATAGGTGTCGTACCTGGTCGACTATAGCGCAACTCGGTAGAGTGATATATATATATATATATATATATATATAGACACACAAACACACACAATGCATGATGGACTCATGGAATCACGTTCTAAATCTTTTTGGAGTGACGTAAGATCATCGCACCTTCGACTAATATTGTGGACATCCATACCATCAATATGAACCTCAAAAGGATTCAAAGATCACACATAGTTGCATAAAATAACTTTATATGGGAAGAACAACATGGACAACTTTAATTGCTAGGTGTAGATCTATTATAAAATAGCGTATCGTTTACGTTTATTTCACTTTAAATCATGCCAAAAGAAAGAAGGAAGTGCCTTAATATAACATACCTTTGAAGTCTTCCATCTAATCATCAACCAAGCTTGGTAATCGTCAACCAAGCTCAATATGATCTTCATATGTCTATAATGAGTAAACTGTTCGTCATCATCATATAAGCACTGTAACTCTCATATTTCGAAACCAATATTCTACGAAAAATGGACAGCACCTCCCCTATTTTTACTACATCTCATAAGTTGCTAAAAGTCACCAAACAGCCCATACAACAACAAAATAGTTCACAATAAGGTCTTCGATTACTTAAACAACCATTTTAGTGGCAAGCTCGAATTGAATCCCTTTAGCGCCCTTCAAACCCATTATCATACATCAATTAACTTAAAAACATCTACCAAGTAAAATCGAAGGACTTCCAATATCCTATTAATCACCTAATCCACACTCAAACAACCTAGCAATCCAACAACAACAACGAGTAGAATTCTTCATTGTTACATTGTCCTTTATCTTCTTATTCACAATACTAATAGCAAGTTTGACGTGTAGACAATATATTCAAGAAAATAACAGCATAAATAAATCATTTCCCAAGATTTCTAATGTCACGACCCGGATTTTCCCCCAACATCGAGATCGTGATAGCGCCTACTCGTGGTAGCTAGGAAAGCCACTATATCCAACATTAACCTGTTTTTACCATTATTTCATACTCATTTTTTTTATCAACAAGAATAATAACATTAATTAAATAAGTGCGGAAGACTTTCAAAATAGGGATAAATAATACCAAAGTAAAACACTAATGAAATCCTCTACCCAAGACGTGGAGTCACCAACTCACGAACTACTACCGAATACTACACATAAAGGTCTAAAGAAAAATAACATAAATCTGTTTGTCTCGGAACAAGGAGACCACATCAAATAATCTAAATAAGTGGAAGAGACGCCGGTTCGGGGCTTGCGGACGCCTGCAAGCTACCTCAGTCTCGGAATGCTCAACTCCCACGCAAAACTCTACTACTGCTGCTCCTAATCAAAATCTGGACCTGTGCAAAAACACACAGAAGTGTAGTATCAGCGCAATCCGACCCCATGTACTGGTAAGTGCCTGGCCTATCCCGGCGAAGTAGTGACAAGCCTAAGACCAGACACCCACATAAACCTGTGCAGTTCTATATATATGTACACCACATGATAACGAGAAATAATCAAGTAACAAATTCAACAAGAAGTATCATAAGAGGGAAGCTCAACAGTTAACAACAATTATTAAGTCAACAACGAAAAACAGAGTATAATGGAAACAGTTAATATCAAACAAAGAATAGCAAATAGTTGCACAGCATCACCCTTCGTGCTTTTACTCTCATCATCACCAAATAAGCAAATAAAAGTGCACGACATCACCCTTCGTGCTTTTACTCTCATCCTCACATCCATGGCACGGCATGATCCTTCGTGCATGGTTCAATAACAAGTCACGGCATTACCCTTCGTGCATAATCAATCACAAGGCACGTCATGATCCTTCGTGCATAATCAATAACAAGGTACGGCATTATCCTTCGTGCATAATCAATAACATAAGGCACGTCATTAACCTTCGTGCAAAAATCAATAAACAAGGCATGACATCACCCTTTCGTGCATTATCACTCTTCCTCACCCAAATAACAACAACAGTTAAGGGCAAAGAATGAAAACAATTAACATGAACCGTCCCGGCAAGGGACACAACAATCATCACAACAAGGTCCCGGCAAGGGAAAGCAATAATCCACTTTACAACAAGTCCCGACAAGGGAAAATAATTTACAATTCCATGACTCGGCAAGGGTTCAACAATTCATCTTTAAAATATTTCACAATAAGTATCAACAATGACTCACGATCATGCTAGACGCCAGTGTATGGATGCTTATCACAACAGCCCATACACCGCACTCGATCACATAGCACATAGCATATAATCATATTCCCTCAAGCTAGGATAGAACAAACACTTACCTCTAGCCTTGAAGTCCAAATTATCCTTCAACTATAGCTTTACCCCGAATTTCCGCTTTCAACTTGCTCAAATCTAATCACAACTGATCCCATTACATTAATAAATACTATATAACTTAGTTTGAATGCTTAAAAATGGTTTTCTCAAAGTTTACCCTAAAATTTCACAAAATGCCCCTGGCCCCACGTAGTCGGAACTTGGGGTTCAGACCAAAATCCGGTTACCCATTCCCCCACGAGTTCAAATATATGGTTTGTTTCAAAATCGAACCTCAATTCGAGGTCCAATTAGCCAATTCATGGAAACCCTATGTTCTACCCCAAAACAAGAATTTGTCCCATGAAAACCTTTGATTTCTATTGAAAAACATGTTTAATATTGTTAGGAATCAAAAGAATTAAGTAAAAAGTGACTTACAATTGCTTTTGAGTGAATTTGCTCTTGAGGGTTCGTGTGTGGTGTGTGGGTTTTTGAAAGAATGAAGAAAGAACTGAAAAATTCGTTTAAGTATAAAATTGTACAACTGCGGATATCGCAATTGCGAATATTTGTTCGCAATTGCGAACACATCAGGTCTGGGGTCTGAGGCTCTCGCATTTGCGAGACAAGCTTCGCATTTGCGAACTTGGTTGGGTCAATGAAGCTTTCGCATTTGCGACAATAGCTTCGCATTTGCGAACATGGGCGGATTATTGAATTTGCGAACCCATGCGTGCCTGGACCTCCTTCGCAATGGCGATCAAGGCTTCGCATTTGCGAACACAGCCTTGGTCTGCCACCTTTGTAATTGCGAGAATTTCTTCACATTTGCGAAGACACCAGCTGGGTGAAAACCCAGCTGTGTTATTTTTCATAAATTGAACAAACGACCTATCAAATCTTTACCCGAGCCCCCGGGCTCCAAACCAAACATGTACACAACATCAAAAACATATTACAAACTTGCTCGTGCGATCACATCGCCAATATAATATCGTTTTCATCAAATCAAGCCTCAAGTTCATGATTATCATCCTTTTTAGTTTCATAACTTTCAAATTTGGAACTCAAGGTTCAAAACACATCAAACGACATCCAAATGTCAACAAACTTTACAGGAAGCACATATATAATATTTAAGACTTGTGCCGGGCATCGGAACCAAAATACAAGCCCGATACCAAGGTCATTTAATTCATTTTCCTTTAATAATTACAGCAAAAATAATTTAACAGAAAAATCCATAACTTAGGCTCTAGGCCTCAGAATTCGACTCCGGATGCATGTCCGAGTCCCATATTTTCCTACGGACCTTCCGGGACTGTCCGATCTTGGGTCCGGGCCCGTTTACTAAAAATGTTGACCAAAATCAACCATATCAATATTAATATTATTTTTCTTCAAATTTCTCATAGAATTCATATATTCTATCACAAAATCTTTCAGGCTACATGCCTGGATCATGCATGTAAAAAGAGGCAACATAGAATGAGGTTTTCAAGGCCTCGGAAGTGCGGAACAAGTGAGGAAAATAGGTGATGACCCTTTGGGTCGTCACATCTAACCATTTAAATTTTATTGAAACACCCTTCCCAAAACAGTCCATTAAGAACAATAACATCTAAAACTATTTCAAGTCTTCTCTTGTAGTATCTTGCTCAAATAATGCAACCAACATACAAACAACTTCAAGAACACGTAGTAGAATATTATACATACCTAAACCGGCAGCAACCACTTAAAGTTCCAGCCAAATATAGCCCACAACTGTCCTAAATGACAACACAAACTCAAAGAGGTGTTGTTCTTAACTGGAGTACACTTTTGATACTGAAATGTAGTATAATCACTTTGGAATCACTTCAAACCCTTATGGTATCTATTTGGAAGGGTTAGGAGAAGTTTAGAGACAATGTTGAGTCGAAAATGAGAAAATAGACGTCCAAATTGTTTATAAAGTGAAGTAGATCGACCACCACCTAAGTGGATCCTATTAGGAGTTGCTTGCACAGTCTTTGGTAAATGTGAATATCTCTCTACTCCCATATTTTATAGATGAATAGTTTAATGCTTTAGAAACGAGACTCGTAAATTTTCAATTTGGTAAGTGGATCATCCCTTAATTCCAAGTACATTGGGAGAAAAACTCTGTTACATTTGACCAAATTTTTAGCACATTTATGAATGTAACTTGTGATGACCTTTACAAACTTTTGTTCCACAACTGGCTTGACTTTAAAACATAACACACAACTATGGTAACTCGTATCATAACCTACTTATCATGT